>JAFVLL020001322.1:0-45697 GCA_021397915.2 Tor tambroides
AGTGCACGCACTGAGACGGGAGAGGTATGTATCAACTCGTCTAAGTTGAGGGAAGAACATATTGGAATATGGAAAAACGGTGGCGTTTTCCTTTAAAGGCAATCTTAAAGGCAAAAATTGTCCCAGTTTACCTCAATTCACCCTATGTTAAGTACAAAACCCAATTTAAGTTGTTATTCACAGATAATCTTCACTTCAAACCTTATTCTCCAACCTCAAACTGCATATTCCATGTACGTGAATTTTAAATGTACCATAAAAAGCTGGATGTAAACATCAAAAAAAAAAAACAAAGATTTGAATGCACTGTAAAACAGATTTTTTTGAAGTGGTATTAAATAAAGAATATTGTATATTTTACAAGTAAATACACATTATTTTAAGGACCAATTTTCACTATTAACTAGCATTGCTAGCATAGCATAATAGCATAAGTACTAATAAACAGCCAATATGCCTTATTCTGCATGACCATAATTTAAATCCCTTAATCCACCCCATACCTAAATTTAACAACTACTAATTATTAACAAGTAGAAATTTAATAGTTTATTGACGCAAAAGCAGTTGTTAATAGTTAGTTAGTAGTGAGAATTAGACCTTAAAATAATGTGTGACTGAAAATACCATTTCAGTCTGTCTACTTCAAAATTTCAAGCTCAATTCAATGTGTTAGCAAATAGCATACACTCACTAAATACATTGCTAGATGTATAAAAAGTCATGTGACTTAAAAACATGCTGGGCATCTGCCACCAAACATGAAGTTTGTCAGAGAAAAATCACTTAATACATTTAATAAAAGAGCAATAATGGCTTCTCCAGTGGCTACAATTTACATTTCCATTTACGATCAATTTGCACCAATTTGTTTGAAAATTGCTTTTTCTGATTTTCCAATTTTTTACACACAGTAAATATGCCATATGCATTATATTTTACCTTTACACATTTGGCACACTCTCTTATCTACAGTGACTTACATTGCACTCAAGGTATAGCCTACATCTTTTCAGTTGGTGCATTCCCCAGGAATCGAACCCATGACCTTGGCATTACTACGCTCTATTTGGATGGAAACAAGGAAAGGTATCTAGTTTGTATGCACCATTAAAGATAACTCAGCAAAATATCCTCAGGTGCAGAAAGACAGTGGAAAATGACCATGAAAAACTAAAGTATGACTGGTTTTGGTGGAATTTTCTAACAATATAAGTAAACCATGGTTGTGTGCAACCCTTTATTGACTTTTGTCTGTCATCCATCCAGAAAGCTCCATCCCTACAAGCTCCTCTTGGCATGTTAAAATATTAACGTGTAACAAACACGTTTATATGAAATAATGCCTCAGGATACTTTAAACAGGCGGCTTATAATGCTGGTTAACGGAATATGCTATAGGTAGACGCATTCGTGTGGGCGTTTTTCATTTTTTCAGCCATAATGAGGGGAAGGAGAGAGTCTTAAACACGTCCGCAGAGATCTAATTACAGTTCTGGCATGACATGCGGCATTATACCTGCCTCGGTTATTCCCAATGAGTAATCGCATCGACGTATGGAAAGGAGGCTTATTGAAGATGGCTAGTCTGTGGAAATTTCTCATGAATTAGTACTGTTTCTATTATATAGTGCAAGAGTTGTAAAGTCTACAATGAACGGTCTTGGAATAAAGTGTAATGATTATTGTTTTGCATTCCTCTGGGAAAAAAAGAACAGCCTGCATTATTAGAAACAACACGAGTGTGAGTAAATAAGTTAATAAATATCCTTTTATAAGAGCTAGTCGATTCAAATCGTTGTGTGTCAAACAGCGCAGAGGATCCCCTTCCATCCCCTCACGCTATAAACTTTTGGGTTGTACCGCTCATTAATTCTTTACCTCTGGTTACAGAGAATTTTAATGAGCGACGGAGTAGAATATGCATGTCAAATCAGCGAACTACACCCTTGTGATGAATAGCCTTCTCAGGCTAGTCTGAATTAGTGTAATGAAGTGTCTGCTGGTGGCTGAACATCTCAATTCCAGATGAAAATACAGCTTGGACCATTTCCATCTGTAGTCTTTTGCCATCTTGCAGTTTGGGAATCTTTGCACTCTGAACTCCAATAAAAATAATTTTTATACACTGTTACATTTGCAAAGAATCACCATGGTAAACACTATTTTCACTAAACTGCCAAATTATTGTGCCTTCTGTAAAATCATGACCATGTTTGTCCATTCAAAACTCACTGCCGTGGTGCTTAGTAGCTTCTAAGGTATGGTTACCGTGTTAATTGTTAATATTCATTTTCATAGATACTGATTAACTTAAAGGGATCACTCAAGTTCACTCAAAAATGAAATATGAATGTTTCTTTCAAACAGTTGACATAGCCATTGACTTCCCTAGTATGGGGGGGAAAAAAATTCTGTGGAAGTCAATAGCTATGATCAACTGTTTGGTTACCAACATTCTTGAACAATTTCAGCGTAAGTAACGATGAAAATTTTCATTTTTGAGTGAACTAGTATACCTTTAAATGAGGCTTAACTTGATAGATAAATTAGTAGGGATGCAACAAAATTTCTGCAACAGAAAAAATTTGGCTGAAATATTTGGCAAATTTGTTCGGCTGAAACATTGAGAAATAGAATTTTACCACGACTGTGGCCGGTTGCATAAACTGCTTAATGGTTTAGTTCACCCAAAAATGAAAATTAGCCTGTGTTTTACTCACCCCCAAAGCATCCTAGGTGTATATGACTTTCTTCTTTCAGACGAATCCAATCGGAGTTATGTTAAAAATAGTCCTGGCCCCTCTAAGCCTTACAATGAGGTAAGTGGGTTCTTTTTGTCAACAGTACAGAAGACGTGAAATAAAGTGCGCGCATCCGTTTTTTTTTTTTTTTGCAAGACTTTTTAACTTTTTAAAAAACAGTTCTGCCATGACAACTCAGAGAGTTTAGCATGGTAATATACATGGCAGTGTTAATGTGTTTGGTCTTGGCGGAATAGATCTGCTACGCTGCTGCTGCAGAGCAAGTACAGAAACTTGCTACTGCCCATACATGCAGAGACATGCTGCTGTGAGCATGTAAGAGATATGCTGCTCTGCACATATAACAAATATGAAATAACCCCCATAAATAACATACATGAAATTACCCGTAGCAGATCTATACAGGTGGAGCTGGGGAAGATGGAGGGTTTTGTAGCACACTGCAACTTCTACAGTAAAAAATTCATTTCTGTGCATCACTAAAAATGAGTGTTTTATTTGATCACCTGATGTCATGTAGTCTGGTAGGCCTCTACCATTCAAACACCTTTAAAAAATTAAACAATTACTCCTGTATTACCACAATTACTTTACATGTCTGCAATTTGAGTCATCTGTTCACTGCATCATACAGTGCTTGTTATTTTGCTCTCCATTAAATTAATCACCCTGTGCTTTCTGAATGAAAGAATCCCAATTTGTTCCTTAGTCATCTAATAGACCTCATCAGTGCTGTGCTGCCGTTAACCAACACCGACAGCCACAACACCAATATCTCCCCTCAAATAATACCCATCAATACCTTCTGGAGGGAAACCGCCGCAATGCAGCCCAGAGAGAGAAAAGATGAGCAGAGAGAAGGGTGAACGGGGAAAAAGACGATTCAGCTTAAAGTTCCTCATGTGATATTACTGAAATTGCTATTGGGTTCAGCTTATTAGTCTGTCGCTTTCAGTTTCTGTCTGACAGACCTTACTGGCCACTCTCCACACACACTTCCCATCAGTCAGTGGGCGGCTATAACACATCATTGTTATTACTTTTATCTGCACAGACACCGTCACACTCTCACACGCTCATGCAGCTCAGCGAGAGGCACACTGACAAGCCAATTTAGCTATTAATCCTCCAGCGAGGCTAGTAAAAATATGAATTTCACTAGTAAAAACACTTTCAGCTTGTAAGAATGGAGATATCGGCATTTCAGTTTAACTACTGCAGTCCAGTCATACCTACATTTTGACTAATAAGAATTGCTTTTTTATTTGGCTAAGTAACTTTTTATTTATGATTAGTAGTTGGGGACTAAAAGCAAAATGACCTTGCCATTTCAATGGAGCAGGAGTATTTTTTCCTCAAAATCTACAATGCATGAAGTACAAAAATAAAACAAATACTATGCAGTATATGTGTGTATATATATATATATATATATATATATGAAATGTTTCAAAATGCTTAAAACCTTCATTTGAATTGATGTTAATTTAAATATACAAGACACATTGAGCTGAAGCACTGGTTTCTTGATGATAAAGTACAATGGTGGTATGTCTTTAATCTGGAAACCATGTAAACATCAAACAGAACATGAATTTATATTAGACTACAAACCCGAAAGACAGAGAAGGGACTTGTCTTCTCATTTCAGAAGTCCACCACACACCACTTGTTCATGACTAATAAAACGTGAATTATGGATAATGTGGGCCTGGGATTTTTAACAGACAAAATTGCATATGTTCAATGTGAATTATACCTAGTTGAAATTATATTACAGATCTCTGAAACTGTAGTTAGGTCAAAGTTGAATTATGAATAGTAATACTGGGGGCATTAAAAACAATTGACTTGCAATCAGTGTAATTTTGCATATCATTAGTTTTATTAATATTCTGAATGAGCTTTTATAATTATATTTTATGTTCTCGTTTTTAATTTTAGTCCAGGATTTAATTTAATTTTAATTAATTAATATAATTTTTTCTTCTTTTTTTGGACTTTCAATAGAAATACTTGAAATTACTTTCTCAGATGGCAGCCAATACAATACGATCATGGATTTCTTATTTCTCAGCATGTAGCCCTCATCATTTCACACTTACACACATGCTGCTGGATGCTTTTAACTTAGAGATGTACAATAGTAGTTCTCACTGCTCTATAAATGGTTCACATAACTTCATATTCCACCCACTCATGTTACAAGAGTTACACATCACACTGCTGGCTGTTCTCATAGAAAAAGACTCTCCATTTTATTGGGACTTTATATATATATACAGTGCACTCGTATACTCTGTGCAAAAAAGAGCAATTTAAATACAAAAACAAAGCAAATATCACAAATGCCACATTTGAATTTTCTTTTCCTGAAAAGAACTTCAGGGTTTCCTGAACCAAAACTTATATTTTATATTAAATATTTATATTTTATATTAAAATGTACACTTTTATATTTACAGAAAACACACACACAAAGACTGCAACAACACAAGCATAGCACTTGCAAAAAAAGTGCAATTAAAACACGAAAGAAAAATAAATAAAATATTAAAGTAAATAATGCAGCATTTTTTCATGAAATGCACTTTAAGGCTTCCTGCAATTTTTTTAAGTTTATTATTTATAATAACTTATTTTATAATAAATAAATATATATATATATATATATATATACATTCTTTTAGATTTTTTCATAATATTAAAACTTAATATTGAAAATTATATTTATCACTAAAAATGTTTACACTTCCACTGTAAAATAAATAAATATTGCAGCATATTTTTTTTCCATCAAGTGCATCTGAAAGCACCAAAATCATATATTTTATTATTTTAACTTATTTTATTATTTTATATTAAAAAAGCTGACTGTGAAAGAAAGCGACGTATATGTAAAACTGAAATGAGTGAGTGCTACTTTCTACAAAAGTTGAATTTAATTAGTTGATTTTTTTATGTATCACAATATTGTAATATGTAACTTTTTAAAAGGTTCCAGACAGAATGTACAATCGTGCTCCATCCACACAGAAACCTAGGAATCAAATGGCAAATGGTGCAGACCAACAGAAACCTTATGAACGGGACAAGTTCCCTCTTCCCGCTGCAAATTCAAGCCACAAATCTGGCAGGAGAACAGCCGCAGTCCGTAATGAAATGCGAACAAGCCCGCAGGTCGTCTGACACACAATCACGTTTGACAGAACTGATTGATCATTCATTTACATCCTTTGCCACCCGTCAAACGCCGTTACGCGTGAGCAGTCTTTGATTTATTTCTCCTACACTTCAAAACAAGATATTCCAGAAGTTCCTGCCAAGAAACAAAGCAAGAACAAGCAAAGGAAACTTTTCCCAATCTTTCATACAGGTTAATCTGTTCCTCCATTAGATCCGTGTGGATCAGTGCTTTGAAATGCGGGCTGGCGTGAGGAAATGGGGCAACAGTAGCTGGACGGATCGCTTGGGAATGATAACGGACAATGAGGGAAGTGATGTCGTTCCTGTGTTTACAATTCCCCTCAAACTGTCATTAAATGAAATGGGATGGGATGTTTTCTCTGAGGGCAGACTATCAACGCGCCGGAAATCCCAGCATGACTCGCAGTGGTCCTGCTGACTGCACCAGCAAACTTCAAACCGCACATTATCTGTCACGCTGCCACATTTCTGCTGGAAAAGGTTCAAGTTCAACATGAGCCAAGTTCCCATTATACGCTGTCGCCTGACAGAGAGGTGCGAGCCTTTAAGAGTCGATGTTAATGAACTGCAATGTGGTTCTTACACACATCATAAACTACACAGTCATACTAGAAAAAACAAGAGAAGATCTCCTGGTCCTGAACACCTGGGACTGGATTCACTGAACATTCTTAAAGGGACAGTCCACAAAAATAAAGCAAACCTCTTGATCTACATACTCTGCTGTCGTACCAAACTTGTAAGACTTTCTTTCTTGTATGGAACATAAAAGATGATATTTTGACAAATGGATGTTTGCCCATACAGTGGAAGTCAATCAAATTGTTTGGAATGACACTAGGGAGTAAATAATGATAATTTACATAAATTACATCATCATTTATTTACCCTCATGCCATTTCAAACCTGTTCAGAGATGCTCTGAACCACACAAATAGCTGAACCCAACATTATTTTATTTTCTTGAAGCTGCAGTCCGTAAATTTTGCCTCTTTGTTGCCATCTCTGTTTGAAAACCTGGAATTGCAACTATTTGCGGAATTATCTTCATTGCGGGTTGTGTGCCGGCACGGCTCCAGCACGTATGAATTTAATGTTTTGAGGAGTATGTGTGGCTGTCATTCACCGCACCGGTGTGGATGTTTACTGTACTTCGCAATCACAGATTCTAGCCTACGTCTTGGAATATATGACCCAAATAAGAATTTTTACCGGATATTGTCATCTGAACAAGTAAGTAACAAGTCTGCCACGTTTGTTCTGACCAACTGAGGAAAAAAGCATTACCATAAATCACACTACCAATGGTGATTAAATTTAACAATCAGTTAGCTCGTATCACATCAAACCGTGCAAATTATTATTATTGTTATACTTTATTCTCAAATTAACAACATCAGCATTGCGTGACTATGAGTATAGTGTGTATTAGCGTGTAGATTTCAATTTCTGTACAGTCTAATATCTAATTGTCAGGAAATGAATTAAGGAAATGAATGCATTAACATGATCATTAACATGACAGTCCTGTTTTTCCTGTTGCTCCCCCACATCCATTACTATGAGGACGCTTAGCTCATTGTCATGGCAACGGTTTGTGATGATGTCAGAATATGTCAAGGTTTGTTAATAAATCACAACACATTGCTTACAACTTCTAAGACCAATAAACAGACACCATCCAAGTGCTAACAGGGTTAATTCACTGATCCGCTGGATGTTGAAACAGTGTGAAGTAGCCTTAAAATACTTTCTTGGGAGTTTCAAAACAGAGCCATGCTGAATGAATATCAGCCATTTTCTGAGGTGCACTTTCTGTAAAATCTTAGTATGTTTTTTACTTCATCAAAAACAGTCATGATTTAGATATAAATGGTCATTCTCTCTGATTTAAAGGCTCTGTTGGAAGGGGCGTGTCTGCTGTGAGACTCAATGTAAATGCCCACTGCTGTGATTGGCTAACATCTTTGCATATGTAATGAGCATTACAAGTGGAACTCTTTAAAAAACTTTTACTGCATTTTTACTATAACAGCCACCGAGATGAACTAATGGTGAAAAGTATTGTTTATAACATTATATTTATATGTACTCCATTCGAATCAAAGGAATCTCCTTATCGCAACGCAAACTCTGCAATTTCACCAGGTACTGGTACGTTCATCTGTAAGAGGTCCCAGGTTCAAATACTGTTTTTGCATCAATAAAAGTTATTACCTAACAGCAGTATGGCTCTTGTGACAGATGGACAGATGTGAGTTGTTCAGAACACACTCCTTGATTACATACAAGGATGACACATGTTAAGGGCATGTCGAGGAGAAATTGTGACATCACCATTCTCCCAATTTTAAATCCTGGCATTTCTGAGTTGTAGACAAAAAAAATCACATTTGAGTTTTGAAACTTGCAGCATGTTTTTATAACCTCTCATACTGTATGTGTAAACTTCAAGAACATTTGATTTCCAATTTCATGAATCATTTAAGACAGCTGTGCTCTTGGTTATAACCAGTATGATCCAGGTTACTGCCGCAGATTAAGACAGTGGTTTCCCTCTCAGATTCCAATAAGTTTTTATTCAAAGTTTTGAACGTTTTTGTCAGCACGAGTCCTCAGAATCTGTGACAGTAAGCTCTTTTTCTTCCATTCAAACCCGTCACCAATAAATGTCACATTCTTCTCTTTTCCTCTGAATTATGCAGTTCCAGCAGCAGTCCTGATAAAAGAAAAAAAATGAGTGTGAAGCTAATCGCAGAGCTAACTGAAAGAGGCCTTTGAAAGCATGAAGAAAGGGAAATCTCTCTCAATGCATGGCTCTTTCGTCCTTCTTCAAGATGAAGTCCCAAATAAATCCTTCTTTTTTGCCTAATAGGGCCATCTGGTGCGATCGGGACCCTCCGCTACGAGACACGCTCCTCAAGGGGAAGGAAATTCTCCTCATTTCTGCTTCCTCCAGCTATGATGAAGATATATTGCTGGTCACTCGCTCTAAATCAGTGAACGAGTGACTGATATAAGCCATGCCCAGAACCTTTCATGTTCAAACAGTGATTGTGCTGTTATTGCATTTCATTTAACTGCATATAAACGCCATCTGTCTTATATGACGCTGCACATCCTACACTGGGACGTTTGCTAGGAGATTTACCTGTGCTTGCTCTGGTGTTCAGCCACAATATGCATCCACAATTGTGCAAAATCAACTAGATGGTGCCCTTACTAAAGAAAATACTGGAAAATATAATGCAATATATTAAATAATATATTTCCATATATGGGAAAGTAGTGCTTATATTATACTGCAATATATGCATGTACCATGGCTATATATATCTCAATGAAGACAAACTGCATACTGTACTACATTTTTATATGAAGCTTTTTTGAAACATTCAGTTTATCATTTCTTGTGTAACACACGGGTTTGCATGTAAGCGGAACATTTTCATAAATGTTTATCATAAACATTTATTAACTTCATTGTTTGCACAGTTACACATTTCATATATGAAAATACGTATAATGGTAGCCTCTATAAGAAAAAATGAAGGCAAAAAAACAAAACAAAAAACAAATATTACAATTTTAGGATTTTTAGATAATTAGATGTATAAATATATAAATAAATATATATATATATATATATATATATATATATATATAGTACAGTTTAAATATTTATACACATATATTACCGTATTTTCTCACATGTACATCTATGTATTATGAGGTGTATTATTAATATAAAATTGCATATATTACAATATGTATAAGTAAATATATATAAGCAAATATATGGTCATTTTTCTCTATATATGAAAAGTTAAATTCTTTATTTATTATTCAATATATTGCAAAACATTAAAACAATATATTATTCTGTATATTTTCAATATACATTAAATAATTTAATCATTAATATATAAGGAAATATATTTTCTCTGGGTTATGATCGGTCGCCTAAACAAATAGTTGACTAAATAATCTTAATGAAGGCATTTGAATTGGTTTCAGGTTCATCTGACCCCAATTAAAAACACTTTGCAATGCAATGACACCAATCATACAAAGCATGATGCATCTTAAGTAAAAAAAAAAAAAAAATTTTACAGAAACATGCAGTAACATAAGCGGTGATGCATGGACTCTCGAAATCATACAGTAGATCATCCCCTCTACAACCCCATCAGAAGCATATTATTCCAGGCTAAACAATGCCTCACTGTTGATACAGAATTACTATTATAAAACATGACCTGGCAGAGCAACGCCTGAAGTCAGAAGAGTTCTTACTGCTTAAACTTTTACGTGTTAAGAGGAAATATTAACAGCTGTATTTTCATACCAGAAAAGTCGAAACAATTGAACTCCTGCATACGAGGGTGTGTTTTTATTGACTGCTTTATTTATCGCCTTGTATTTTATTCATGAGTAGCGTGATATTTATGCAATTCATGTGTGCAGTGTGCATGCACTGTTGGCGGCTCATGAAGTGTTTTTCAATTAGATCCTTAAAAGGAAAATAGCCGAGACTTAAATATTCAATTATGGAGTTTATTTTAAGCACATCACTCTCTCTATCTCTCTTACTCTCATACTTGCATGACGGCTTCAACTGTTTCCATAGATTGAACCAAATACAGTATAAGAGCTACTGTGTGCTGAGAGATAGTACAAATTGTAGTTTCCACATCTGTTAATCTCCAAAAACGACAAAAAGCACCATAGCTTGTGCACTATATTCCAAGTTTTCTGAAGTCATATGACAGCTTTGTGTGAGGAATATGTCGGTCATTATTTTCTGATTATAAAGAACTTGATCCAGGGGTCAGTGAATTAGATGTCATGAACTGGATCGGTCTGAATGCACTGGATCAGACTGACTCAATGATCCAGTTCTTGAGTGGAGTATTTCAGCAAATAATGACTTTACAGTTCACCCAAAAACTATAATTCTGTCATAATTTACTCACCCTCATGTCATTCCAAACCTGTACAAGTTTCTCTCTTCTGTTGAACACAAAAGAAGATATTTTGAAGAATACTGGTTACCAAACAGTTGCCGGTGGCCATTGACTTCCATAGTACAGAAAAAAAATAAATAAATACTATGGAAGTTAATGGCTACCAGCAACTGTTTTGTAACCAGCATTCTTCAAAATATATTCTTTTAAAGAAAGAAACTCATACAGGATTGAAACAAACTGAAGGTGAGTAAACAGAAATTTCAAATTTAAACTTTACAAAAATTCTTGGTTGAACTCATAATTCTTCACCTTAATTCTTAAAGTCTTTGCAGTTAATATCTTTTTTTCTCAACCTGTTTTTGACTTTTCAGAGTGTTACATCTCTTTTTTGGCCCATTTTACCTATAAAAGAAAACCTGCTTAATAATTATGCACATCTGAATATAAAGCATTTTTTTCACTTTTAGTCCTCATTAACCATTATGTTATCACTTATAAATGATTATTTACTAAGTTAATAGTAGTTATTAAGATTGATATGTTGTGGAATTGGTCAAATTTGTTTGAAAAAAATATGATCAGAATATTGACCAATTATGCATGCACTGTAAGTCACAGGATCTTTTGGAGGAACCAAATAGAAGCACTTTATGGTGCTTTTGTTTCCTTTTGAAGCATCAGAGATGTAGTTACTACAAAGCAGAAAAGATGTGAAATTCCTCCTTTTGTTTTCATACGGTTTTGAAGTGACATGAACTTGAGTAAATAATGACAGAGTTTTAGATGACTACTCCCCGACTCCCAAAGCCATTACACACAACAGATAGTACGTAAAAGATTTGATCACAAGTTCAAGGGTTGTGCTCAAACCTTTGGCCGTGATCAGACCTCGAACTTCTGCTCTAATCGTTCACTGTTCTTTCTCCGGGAGATGGAAGAGGAAAGCAATTACCAGGCCTCAGTGAAACTGCCTCACAACTGATCACAGCAGAAATGAATCGGACTCGACTGCAAGAGAGGCTTCAAAAGCGATTACGGCCGTGCACTTGATGGAGGGTGTGGTGTTGTGCTTGTGGTGGAGGCGTGTGAACCTCTCGCCCTTAATCTACCACTAGACCACAAAACAGGCCGGTGATGGATGGGTCGGGCACCTGGAGATGCTTTCTGCTGGAGCACCACCTCACTGGAGGACCTGTACAGACTCAAATCATCCAGGAGCAGCTAAAGGCAAAAAGCAGCACACTGCAAGGTATAATAAAGGCTACTACTCTGAGAAAAGGACTATGGTTTGGATAGTTAGCTTCAGTAGTATGGTAGATATCATAACTAAACATTATCCAAGACAAAAAAAAAAAAGAGCTATTAAGTGAAATTTCCCTGTTTGCTGCCTTGGATGCCACCCAATATTAACGGACCTCCAGGTATTCTAGACATATCCTCTTTTTAAAGTGTGATATAAATTTCCATTTCTCTGATGTTGTAAACTTTGCATTATTGCTGGGTAAGTTTTATATTCCTACATGCAAATGGAAAAAATTACACTCTCCTTTAATATATTTCTATGTGAGTTTGTGAAAATATTTCAGAGCTTCAAATATATATATATAAATATATACACACTCTAAAAAATACTGGGTTAAATACAACCCAGTGCTGGGTAAATATTGGACGGAACACATGCTGGGTTGTTTTCAACCAACAGTTAGGTTAAATGTTTAACCCAACCTTCTGGGCAGTAACCCAACCGCTGGGTCTAAACAACCCAATCGCTGGGTTCGTCCATATTTTACCCAGCGCTGGGTTGTATTAACCCAGCAATTTTTAGAGTGTGTGTATATATATATATATATATATAAATAATAAATAGAAAGACTAAAGCTATTTATCTTCAAAATGTGTATTATTTTAGTGTATTCTTCTTTGATGTCTTTATCTGCCACTAGTAATTTCGCCAACAGAAAATTGGTTTTAAGTCAGTTATTTCTATCTTTTGCTGTAGTGTGTCAGCAGGAAATATCAGTTTACATTTCCAAACATTCCTTTTGCCATTAATTGTAATAATCCAGTGATATTATGTACACTTATATTTCCCACTGACACACTACAGCGGAAGATAGAAATAACTGACTTAAAACCATTTTTTTGTTGGTGAAAATATTAGTGGCTGAAGACTTTGCACAGTAGTGTACATTGCAAAAGACTATAGTGATGAATAGGTTTATTGTGCATTTGGACCATATTTTCATGGGCAACATGAACATGCTTACATGCGCAGTGTGAACACTGTAACCTGTTAAAATGGATACTAAAATAAACTGCAGATGTGTGAAACAAGCCATAGTGGACAGCTACTGTTTTTCACTCATTTGGCACAGTTTACACCTGGCATTAACATATATATCGTGTGACAGTATAGCTAAATATAGATGCAAAAGGAGTTTAAATAGGGAAAACCTCTTGAAAACATTTCTGGGTCATATTTCACCGCAAGGTAAAAAAAATGAATAAATGAATAAAAAGAGAAATTCTATTTTGCATACAGAATTTTTTACTTTGTATTTTTTTAATTGTGACATTATTTTCATGAGAATTGAGCACACTTACTGCCCAAATTGCCAAAAATCCCTAAACATTTTGAAAATATTTTATTTGTTTGTTTGCATGCCATGCAAAAATCAGAATCATGAAAATGCATGTGTTGATTGCTGAAATATTAACTTCAATAAATTCTGATGCTGATGTTTTGTTAAATAATTGAAATATTCACATCCGTAATTTCAATAATCAATATAATCACAGGGGGTACTTCAAAAAATTGTTCAGGTCAAAGGAATACGGCAGACAAAAAACGCTGCATTGGGAATCGTTACATTACTGAGAACTTGAGGGCATGCAAACTTTTCTTTACATTTAGTTTTTTTTTTTTTTTTTTTTTGGATGAGATTAGTCTTGTCTTTTCACTCTTATTCTTCCTCTCTCATTAATGTATGTGTAGGTTTGGTGGCCTGCTGTCCGGTGCTTAATCTCTCTGTCTCTTGGGTCAGAGCTCATATTAAAAGTTTGCCTCTAATGGGTTTGTGACTGAATCTCCTGAACCAGCCGCTGCACCTTAAATGAGAACTAATTAGATCTGGACCACACAAACACACACATGATGAACACAGCTTGTTGCATCCCTGCCTCCTTCTGTTGAAGCTTTGCACATTCATGAATGCAGAAACAAAACATTTTTTATCATTTGCATATTCATAATTAGAGCCAAAAGGAATTTCATCACGTAACATTGGAAGTCAAATGTGCCTGTGTAACTCAATCAGCATTCAGCATCTGTCAGGGAGATTTCCATCCTGATTCAGAATCACTGCCACCTCTCCCTCACACACACACACACACACACACTTGTTCTGCTATCCTTGTGGGGACTCTCATAGGCATAATGTTGTTCTGCTGTACAGACCGTATTTTCTATCGTCCTACACCAACCCTACACCTAAACCTACCCCTCAGAGGAAAATTTTCTGCATTTTTACATTTTCAAAAAACTTCATTCTGTGTGATTTATAAGCTTGTTTACCCGTGGGGACCTCAGTTTAGGTCCCCACCGTGACACAAGTCCCCATGAGGCTGTGTGTATTCAGGTCTAAGTCCCCACCAGGATAGAAAAAACAAGTACACACACACACACTCTCTCTCTCTCTCTTGTCTGCATGCTCATGCATATGTAAAGCTGAAGATCATGTGTTATTTACTCTCCGCTTACTGCAGGTACACACAGGGTCAAAGTTCAGTGACAAGAGTTTTATCAGTTTCACAAAGGGGAGGAAGTTTGTCATGTTCACATGCTTCTGAAGCAAGCATTGAACAGAGAGGTCAATAATATTAGGTTATAGTTCACAAAAGTCCATGTGCTAGTGCTGCCTGATATGTAAACAGCTGGCCTCCATAGACCCCATTAAAACAAAAGCAGAACTCTGCAGCTTTTTGTCCATAAATAAGTCATTTTAACAGAAAAAGCATGGTTTAAAATGCTTCAGTAAAACTATGCAAATAAAGTAAACTGTAAGTTAATATATGGTAAAAACAACAGGTAAATTTTAAATTATATATGGTGAGTGTAAATAAATAAATAAATAATAATAATTAAATTTTATATATGTGTATGTATGTATGTGTATATATATACATGCAGTGCCTTGCAAAAGTATTCATGCCCCTTCATGTTTTTCACTTTTTTTTTGTTGCTGCCTTATGTTAAACTGCTTTAAATTACTTTTTTCTACATCAATCTACACTCCACACCATATTGACAAAGCAAAAACAGAATTGTCACAACTTCCTAAATTTATAAAAAATAAAAAACTGAAATAAATACATTGCATAAGTATTCATACCCTTAACTAAATATTTAGCTGAAGCACCTTTACAGTCTCAGGTCTTTTTTATTTGATGCGACAAGCTTTGCACATCAGCATTTGACAATTATCTGCCATTCTTCTCCTCGCCTCTTCACCTCTCAAGCTCTGTCAGGTTGGATGGGGGCAGATGCACATTTTCAAGGTTTCTCCAGAAATATTTGATTATATTCAAGCCCAGGCTGTAGCTGGGCCACTCAAGGACATTCACAGAGTTGTCTATAAGCCACTCTTGCTGTGTGATTAGGGGTCATTGTCCTGTTGGAAGGTGAACCTTCTGCCCAGTCTGAGGTTCTGAATGCTCTGGACTGGGTTTTCATTAAGGCTATCTCAATATTTTGGTGCATTGAGCGTTTCTTCTACTCTGACGAGTCCCTCAGTCCCTGCTGCTGAAGAGCAGTCCCACAGCATGAGGCTGCTACCAGCACACTTTATTTTTGGGATGGTACTCTGCAGCGATGAGCAGTGCCTGGTTTCCTTCAAACATGATGCTTGAAATTGAGGTTCATCAGACCAGAGAATCGTGTTTCTCACAGTCTTCCGGTCCTTTAGGTGCTTCTTTGCAAATTCCAAGTGTGTTTTCTTGTGTCTTCACTGAGGAGAGGATTGAGTCTGGCCACACCAGCATAAAGCCCAGATCGGTGGAGTGTTGCAGTAATGTTTGTCTATTTTGCCTTCTGTAGATTTCTCCTATCTCCACATATGATCATGGACCTTTACTAGAGTGACCATCAGGTTCTTGGTCACCACACTAACCAAAGCCCTTCTCTATCAATTGCTCAGTTTGGCCAGGAGGCCAGCTCTAGGAAGAGTCCTGGTTGTTTCAAACTTCTTTCATTCAGGGTAATGGAGACTATATGCTTCTGTGAACCTTCAATGAAGCAGAATTTTTTCTGAACTCTTCCCCAGATGTATGGCTAGACCCAAACCTGTTTCTGAGCTCTACAGGCAGTTCTTTTGACCTCAGGGCTTGGTTTTTCTCTGATACGCATTATCAGCTCTTAGACCTTTTCTTAAGATGTGTGTGCCTTTCCAAATCATACCCATTCAATCGAATTTGCCACAGGTTAACTTCACTTGAAGTGCAGTGACATCTACAAGCAATATGAATGCTCCTGAGCTAAATTTCAACTAAGGGTATGAATACTTATGCAACGGAATCATTTAAGTTTTCATTTTATGAATTTTCATTTCATTTCAAGTTTAATCATTTGCAAAGATGTTAAAAACCTGTTTTTTTGCTTTACCTTTATTTTATGGAGTTTATTTTATTTAGTTTACGGAGTGTAGATTGATGTGGGAAAAAAAAGTAATTTAAAGGAACACTCCACTTTTTTGAAAATAGGCTCATTTTACAACTCCCTTAGAGTTAAACAGTTGAATTTTACCGTTTTTTTAATCCATTCAGCCGATCTCCGGGTCTGGCGGTAGCACTTTTAGCTTAGCTTAACATAGATCATTGAATCGGATTAGACCATTAGCATCTCGCTCAAAAATGACCAAAGAGTTTCGATAATTTACCTATTTAAAGCTTGACTCTTCTGTAGTTACATCGTGTACTAAGACTGACGGAAAATGAAAAGTTGCGATTTTCTAGGCCGATATGGCTAAGAACTATACTCTCATTCCGGCGTAATAATCAAGGAACTTTGCTGCCGTACCATGGGTGCAGCAGGCGCAGTGATATTACACAGTGCCTGAAAGTAGTCCCCAGCTATATCATAACTAGTTAAATAGGAAAATTATCGAAACTCTTTGGTCATTTTTGAGAGAGATGCTAATGGTCTAATCCGATTCAATGATCTATGCTAAGCTAAGCTAAAAGTGCTACCGCCAGACCCGGAGATCGGCTGAATGGATTCAAAAACGGTAAAACTCAACTGTTTAACTCTAGGGGAGTTGTAAAATGAGCCTATTCTCAAAAAAGTGGAGTGTTCCTTTAAAGCAGTTTAACATAAGGCAGCAACACAACAAAACATGAAAAAAATGAAGGGCTATGAATACTTTCGCAAGGCACGGTATACACACACATATAAACAATAATTAAGTTTATACAAATAAATAACTAAAATAAATAATAAAATAAAACAAGCAAACCATAAAAGAAATTATAAAATATATTACAATAAAGATAAATATCCATATTTAAATATCCATAATATATAGATATCCATCTTAGTAGTGCAGGTAGTGTATATATTATATACTGTATTTATAGCCTGCGCTAATATGATGGATCATATCAGTATAGTTTATATTACATGAAACATTTAAGTAGCTCAGTAAGTTAATGATGAACTGTCAGTAATGTAAAACAATTACATTTTAGATTACATAAAAATTACATTTTTATTTCACAACTTACTACATTCTACTCCTAAAAGTTGTCAAAGTAAACATTCAAACTTTTAAGTATTGACAGGAAAAAAGCATATACATGTTTGTTCAATAAAAAGCTCTTTAGAATTAAAATATTCTGTCAAATGGCAAAAGTGAGCAGTAATGGGGAGTCGTGGCCTAATGGTTAGAGAGTTGGGCTTGTAATCAGAAGGTTGCTGGTTTGATTCCCGCACCAGCAGTACCATGACTGAGGTGCCCTTGAGCAAGGCACCAAACCCCAAATTGCTCCCTGGGTGCTGGAACATTGGCTGCCCACTGCTCTGGGTGTATGTTCATTACTGTGTGCATGCACTTGGATGGGTTAAATGCAGAGGACCAATTTTGAGTATGGGTCACCATACTTGACAATGCATCACATATTTTTTTTTTTTTAAAACACTGTTGTTGTTTTTTAAAGCTCAAACTTCAATGTTTCAACAGAAAATAATTCAAAATGGAAAACTGTTTAAGTTAAATTATTTCTTTAGGTCTTTAAACCTATCATCCCAACTAACACACTTCAAAAATGAGTTCTCCACCCAGAGCCATCTGTGACAATATCAACACATAAACGCTGCAGGTCTAGAATCAGGTGTGAGAGAATTTGGCAACTAATTCCTTAAGATAGGACTCCTTTAATGTGTCTTCCATCAGAGCCTTGGGTTTAGCGTTCTCTTACATTATCTTCTCGGTTCGCAGGAACCCTGATAATGAGGAGCGCTCTGACATTCGGCATAGCGGCGGAGAGCCGCAGCCTTAAAAACATCAAACGCAACAACACGGCCTTATTCCCACAATGGATTAGTGCAGAGGAAACGTGCATCTGAAAAGCGTAGAGTGCAAAATCCTTCCGCTCAGAAAAGCTAAGCGTGAGCAGCTGAGCCTGGCAGGTACCAAATGGGTGGTTAATTATCGTTTTCATTTTGGGGCCATGAAGGAGCGGGGAACTCCTAATGAAGGGCGTTCTGTGTCTGAGACTTTCAGAGATGGCTTGACAAAGAAGATACGAGACAGAGGCCTCAAACACACTCTGCAAGTGTGCTTCCCAAGCTCAGTTTCATGTGTTCTTTCATTTGGAAATATGTCAGACTGCAATTCATGTGAAGCAGAAGAAATTCTCAACATTTCTGAAAATGCTGAGTTCCATATACTTGAATGGCCTCATAAAAAAGGAATCTTCTAATATTTGTTTATTTAAATGATGTTTAACGAGAAAGATGTTATTTTTAATCATCACATTTGTCACCATTTCTGAACAAGCTTATGGTTAGGCATTATACACAACAATGTTCTCCTAAAAATGCTAAATAACAGCCTATCTCAAGGTTTTCTTTTAGTTGAAAATGGGTGAAAACAAAATTATATATGGCAATTATATATGAGCACAATTGCTCATATGCCTAAACGAACCAAACTAAGGGAGAAAACGCAGCAGGTTCCAAAACAAGTGCTCCAAACGAGCCCTAAAATATCAGAAAATCTTACATCTGATCAACAACTCTCCCAGTATGATTTATAATGGCTCGGTCTATGCAAAATCAACTATTGAACTGAAACAAAACTACACAAAACAAGTCTTCTTACATGGGAACAGGGCACATATAGACCTACATCCGTGCCATTTTTCAAGATTCTCCTAGGTAGTGAACATTGTCAAATGAATCACTGAATGTGCAAAATAATGTACCATATCTAATTAAAAATATCAATCATGATAGACACCTCCAAAATCAAGTCGTTCAAAGTTTGTGTTTTAAGATAAAAATACATTTATGATTATCCTTGGTTTTTTAATAAGTGTAATTAAGGCACCAACACCTCCCACGTCTACACATTTTTCACGTTGTTCAAATTTAGAGGCCAGTTATAAAATCATTTGTACCCTGAGGAGATTCAGAAACACTTGGACTTGAAGAGAAGGAGTTTGTCTATGCATCTACCAATTCATAGGCCTCAGATGCAATCTTAAGGAAATTAACCTACCAATGACTGAGTTCTCAGGCTTTAAACTGGGACACGATCACACGAAAAAGCATTTTAGCTTAGAAAAATGATTTGCATCAGCTCTACAGTTCATACTACCTTACATGTGTACATCAAAATGTTGCTTATTTCCATTAGAATCATCATGATTTCCTGCATCTACTTATTCTGTCACAATCGCATCTTCCCTGAGGATGTTGGAGCCACAGCGCAGCCCTTGGCCATTACATTTAGTTTAATCTAAACATGTTATTTGAAAATCACTATACGCTGCGTCACAGCTGCATGTTATTATTCTTTACCTCCGAGATCCAGCAATATGAAACGTGTTCTGTGCATATGAAAGTGTCTTGCGTTCATTTTCAAGTGTACAGATGTCACGTTCTGACACTGCGGTTAAATAATTTAGCTGTGAATGTGCTATATTGCTGGAGTGGGGAGGGGAATACATGAATCTCTTCATTCTAATGGATTTTGCTCTCCAAAGACTCACACAAAGTACATGATTTATGCTTTTATGGGCCTCTCAGCCACTTAACATGACAACTGTGTCAAGCCAATCAAAGAAGAAAATATATATTGTGGGAAAAAGCGAATACCCATAACAGGCCAATAAAACAACAGCTGCATCCCAAGGCTTTCAAGATGCATTATAATAAAGGAAATTAAATCAACTGTGTACATTGTTATTAAGTGATCTAGCAGACTCAATCTCAAGAGATCTAATGCAGTATTTCTGTGTCCCAAATGGCACACTTGTGGTCTTGCAATAGCCAAAAATCCAAAAAAGATGGCCATGTCCCATTGATCATTGAGCATTGCATTGCAAAGTGTAGACTAAGTGTAGGGCTTAATGTGGCATTTGGGACAGAGTGTTTCATGCTTGCAAAACATAGTATCATAAATGACAGTAACAGTTATTGAAGTGGACATAATTATCTGTCATTCTAGATTCATCCATCATTATGCTGACATTGCCATAGAAGCCGGTAACAAAAAGCAATGCGAGCTACACAGAGTTTCCCAATTAAAAAAATAATGCAATGCAATCTGGGATTGCCTTTGGTAAAGGATCCATGCCATACCACCTTAGAATGAGGCACCTTATAAGAATAATTTTATTGCCACTAAATGATGTCACTAAATGATGTCTTAAAATACTGTCTAGGTAGGCAGCTGACATTTGACCCATTACAAGTTGTCAGTCACAGAAACATTTAAGACACTTGCATTCTCAGTACTAGTTTTATTAATGTAGAGTAGAGAATTAAATGTTTCTCTCTATATATCCGAAGATGCGCTTTCCCTCTTTCTGTTTGCATGCTCTGCAGAATTAAATGTGTGAGGGCTGAACTCCAGCTGGGTGTAAGAGAGAGGCGGCTGGTGTTGATATACAACAGAAACGGCATCAATAATCCATACAAATAAAATGCATCAGTGCTCTATGCTGGGACACGTCTTTAAAGTTAGATCATGATGAGGGATACTGAAGTGAAACAAGAAATATAACAGAACACCACAAGCTGAAAAAAAATCACATTTTTCAGAAATAATCTTTACTGGTGCTTTTCACAAATGAAATAAAAATGGTATCCTATTAACTACTCTTACAAAGTTAAATGTTCAACCAAAAATCTGTCCTGTGATTAACGGCAAATACATTGTGAGTTAAAACCAAAAACCACAAACCAATATTTTGTCCTAACTAGCTCCTATAGTGACAGCTTAAATTAAATCATTTATTTTTATTTAGACTAAAACACTTAAAGGGGTCATTGGATGCAAAATTCACTTTTACATGTTGTTTGAACTGAAATGTGTGTTGGCAGTGTGTGTACACAACCACGGTATAATAAAAAATTATTTTTAAATCCACAATAATCATAACCCCTTTCTCAGATTCTTGGCTTGTGTGAAGTCACACAGACCCAGGCCGCTCTCACAATTGTTGACTGACACTGGCGTTTTATCACTGACCTGCCCTGAGTGAGCTGTCAGAAGTCCGCCATCGTTTCGACGCCGGAGCAGGGGTAGACGAAAATTTCTCCCAAGCAATTGAGGTGCTTTGTTGTTGGATGTAATAGTGAACATAGCAGTAGTCATTTACTCCTGACATCTGAGCCGCTGAAGACGCAGAGGATGAATTTTTGTTTTTAAGAGAACGCATAAAAGTTCAGGTTTGCATCTCAGGAATAAATAATTACATTTGATGTAACTGATATTTGATTTGATCATTTTAAATTGTAATATTACAATTTTTACTGTATTTTTGATCAAAATAAATGCAGCCTTGGTGATAAGAAGAGACTTCATTAAAACATTTCAAAGTTAAACTGCATTAAACTGCAAACTGTTGCAAAAAAAAAGAAAGAAGTTAAACCTCCTTTCGCAACAAACAGAAATTAAAACAGCTCATTGACCTCTGGAGATGGACAAACAACATTGTCTGAAGGTCAGCCACTCCAGTTGGAGGGGAAAAAAACATTCACCCAGTTTACACAGCAACATAGATTTTAATTTTGAAAAAATATTTAGGAAGAACTGTCAGATTTACCTTCAGCCCAGCCTAGCGTAATAAGATCACAAAGACGTGTGTTTATCAGTCATTTGTCTCTGTGCAAAACATCTTGTTGACTTCCCAGAAATGCATTTGTCGCATTTCTCAGAAACTCTGTTCGCCTCCAACGATGATATAAATCTCAAAGTACATTCTTCCCACTTACCGCTAATTATCAAGAAGGTATGTCATTAGAAAACTGTATTAGGAAGTGTATGGTGTTTCCTGCAAGGCACTAATTAGAGCCATCTTCAGCGTTCTCAACAGAAACGAACACCGGGTCCCAGAAACATTGATATTCTGTTAGTACGCTGCTGAACTGTTGACCCTCTCCTCTCAGACAGACACACACTGAACTGAATACATCTATCCAGCTGAATACTGGCTTATTATTTTGAAGGAGACCAAATGTTAATCTCATTAGAACCTTAATCAAATCAAAACAAAAACACATATTAACGACATCAAAGAGTAACAAACAGGCCGTGCGAGTGTGTCTTTGTTTCCTCACAAACCAGCTAAATTAGTGTGATTACTGTTTGAGTGGAGACACATAGAAAGAGCAGAATGAGCGATTATTTGTAGTTTTAATTTTCCATCTCTATACTCGAATGATGCAGTAATTGCATGTCTGTGATATCCTCCTCATGTGCATGCTTCCCATAAACAAAAAAGCACTATTAAATGTAATTGCTGAGTAATGGAGCTGGGCAGCAAGATGGTAGAAAAGTCTCAAACTCTGTCATTTTGCTTCTCACAGCGAAAAAAATTCGCTATTTGCAGCGGCTGTTGTATGTTTTTAAAGGTCAGCAATAGAGCATAATGCTAGATGCCAAGGTTATGGATTCAATTAGATTTTTGAGGAAGCCAAATCAGTACCTTTTCAGTGAGTGAGTCATTAGCCTGATTCTGACTCATTACTGATTCATGACTGTTTTTAACACATGCAAGACTCATTCACAAAATGCATTGGTTGAACTGTAAGTTTGTTGTAAAGCCAAGGACAACATAATCAGACAATGTTGTGTGTAGTTGTTTTATTTTAAGGCATCTTTCACTGACATCACATTCAATTGCATTCAAAACATGAATTCACTAGCCTTAAATTTCAAGTTTTTACACACAATTTATTTCATTCAAATTAAGTCAGTATCACTGGGTCAACACACTTTAGCTGGATTGCATCAAATTATAGTAGTAAGTTTAAATTAACTTTTATTAGGTTTGTCAAACAAAATCTTAAGGCGGAACAACTTAATTTAATGAATTTACTAAGGTTTATATATTTCATTTTATTTTATTGTATTTAGTTTAATTTATAGTTTAACTGTCTGGTCTAAGAATGAATTAACTGATTAAATAAATTTCTTTAAATTAAGAACTAGTACTGCAAAATACCTAGCTAAAAAAAATGATACAACTATTAACTTATTTTGATGAAAAACTATATAAGAATGAAAAATCATACAGTTACAATACCTAAAAAAAAAAAATAAATAAATAAAAACAAAAGCAACAAAAACATGGAACCAGTGCTATATTTCTAACCCTATTGACAACATTTATAGTTTACTATTAAACTAATAAAAGTATTAAATATTTTGCTGACTAAAAACTACATAGAAATGGAAATTACATACAACACTTTAAAAAAAAATAAAACAAACAAACAAAAAAATAAATACACGGAACCAGTTCTGGATCAGATCTGACTGTGTGTCATCCATCGAGCGGTTTCAATTTGCAGAATGGTTACGAAACTTTAAAAAAGAACAAAGCAAAAATATACAACAACAACCAGTTCAAGTTTTCTAACCCTAATGACAACATTTGTGGTTTTACACAAAATTAATTAATTACAAGCTGACAAATGTTGAACTAATTTCATTTTGAAGATAAAATTATCATGGTTACATAACACTGTGAGATTTGTTTTCCCAGTTTGTGTATTTGAAGTCTACCTCATGCTGAGAAGAAATAAGTCACCAAACGCCCATGAATCATACACATGCTCCACTTATTGAGCGAGATCTTGGAAATCTTCTGCTCACGGTTAATAGCTCTACACGGGAGAAAAGAGCAACTGAAATATATCTACAGCCTGATTCAGTTTCAGGTCAAGATGCAATATATTATGTTCATTTCATCAAATAAGGGCAGCAAGATTTTGCTTGATTGTTGTGATTTTCAATTTCTAAAAATGCCAGTGTATTTTTTCCTAAAAGTAGGTCGACGTGAAGGTGAATCATCTCATTCCATTTCCTAAACATAATCAAAAGCGCAATGCAAAGCCAGTAAACAGGCTCCCGGTCTCTGGGTTTTAGTGTCGGCCCGCCCCGTCTCTCTGACCTCTCCCTCAAGACTTCCAGATACTGTGACTTCCATTTCCATTCTAATGAGAGCGGCCGGTGGAGACCAGCCGCGGATCCAGAGAGAGGCCTGTGGATGCAATTCAATTCCACCCAGTTGGTTATTAGTCTCAAAGGCACAGCAGATGTGAGCATCCCAACAACACAGAAGTACATCTGCATTTCTGTAGAGCAGCGGGTGGACAAATAACCACAGCAGATACAAAGATGCTAGAAAATTAGCATCCTTACTCGCCAGTGATGCTTAGCAGTCGCATCAGTTCTCTGCCTTTTAACTGGGGGAAAAAAATGGACCAACTTCAATCAGTCACATTTATAGTCATGCATATCAAACCAGTGTTGTTAATGTTAACACTATTAAAAATCTTTTATTAGTTGAAATAAAGCTTAAATAATAAAATAAAATAAAACTTACAAAATTAGAAATGTTGCCTTGCCAACTAACTAAAAAAAGCTTAAGCACAAATGAAATTAAAATAAGAGCTAAATACAAATAGAAAAAAACACATAATTAAATGGCAAAAGCACATACTGAAACTTCAAAATTAAAATTAAAACAGAAATTGTATAAATAAAATCAAATACAAAAAATATTAAATGAAAAACATAAAACAATTTTTTCTAAAAAGCACTAAAATTGGTACAACTAAATTAAAATAAGAGCTAAAACTTAAAATGAAAACTGTACAAATAAAATGTGATCTATTTTACATAAAATAAATGTATATTTTAATTTTACATAAATTTTATAAAACATTAATAAATACTATAATAGTAGATAAATAATACTAAAATAACAACAAATAAACCTAAATCGAGAAGTATTATATAGGATAACACAGGTTTCAATACATCTACAACAACTTAAAACATACACAAAAACTGCAGTAACATTGCTCACGTGCAAGTGCCTATCCAGCTTATTAACTAGCTTGCAAATAAATACTTGAAAGAAATTTGTATGATTTATATATGAAATATGTGTAAATAATCGAATGCATGTAAAACAATGAATATTTGTTTTGTATGTAAATAATGTCTGGATAATAAATCAAAGCTAGACATGCCATGCTGTACTGAATTATTTTGATTGTTAAAATAAGTTCTAAAATCTAGTCAGACTTTGAGCAAACAGCTAAACGACCAATTAATGCAATGATTCAGCATCACCGCAACAAACATCACATCTCCAGACCTGAATTCTCAACATGTGCTCAACATATGCAGAAGTCATGAATATTAAACATCATCCAGCCTGAAACTGGGTGGATGGCAGCTTGAATAATATCTTCAATTGCTCGGTATCCAGTGAAGCACCTGACAGGAAAGAGCTGCAGCGGATTGACAGGTGCCGGGTGGCAACAGCAGCACAGACATCCAGAGATCTTATTTCAGATACGTGCTGCAGCCAACACTACTGAAGACTGACTCACGGCTCTCTGCTGCACTACCAGACACATGTGAATGTTATATGATTGACTACACAGGGGAAGCAGAAGAAGAAAAGGTGGAGGAACGCGGCATACAGATGAGATGGAGATACCTGCATGGGGAAATTCATTGTCTCAAAAAGCAATACCTTTTGCCTAATAAAGCAGTGGACTGCTACTGGTTTTTAATGGCTGAACTACAATGAGTAATGAATATGTTCATGCTAAATGAACGTGTATATTGTTTATTCTGAAGTTCTCTCCCAATTATGAACATGTTAAACGTGTAGTTCATCCAAGATGCCACCTACATTAAATGACCTTCCCAACATTACACGAGAGGTCATGAACTAAACCAAGCCAGACAGAGGTGAGCATTTGAAGTTAAAAAGTACAAACTATCATACAGTTGCTTGGTGATGAACATGATGCAGGGCAACAACTCACTGCATGATGAAGCCTAGTGAATGCAGTTATATGCCCCTAAAATTCAACATATTGGGACAAATATATCTGTTGTGTCAGTTTTTGTCTCATATTTATATCACATCATATTAAGCAACCAGTTCAATCATACAAGCAACAAGTTCAGTATCACACGAGTGCTGATTTTGTGTGATATTCATTTTTTAAATACAGTATTGTCTGTTTTTGCTCAGTTTCGGCAACACAAATATTACCTATTAAAGCCATGGCAGAACTGCTGTGCATTTCGTTTCTGAATGAATACGCATTTCAGGCGAACCAATGATTCAATGTTCCATTCAGACAGAGAGTCATTTACGTGATTCCTGAATGAATCAGCCGTTTGAATGAATAGAATGACTTTCTTTCTTTTGCAGAAGATATTTTGAAGAATGTTGAACAAACTGTTTTGGTTACCATTGATTTTCATTATATATATAAAAAAAAATACTGAGACATTTCGCAAATAATCTTTTCATGTTCAACAAAAGAAAGAAAGCAAGCTATACAGGTTTGAAATGACATGAGGTTGACTAAATGATGACAGAATTTTCATTTTTGGGTGAACTATCCCTTTAATATGTGTTGAAACCCATTATTCACATTCCGTTATGTCTGAAATTGTAAATGCAATGTAAATGCATTCATGCCACCTCTGAGCTGCAATAAACGGCATGTAAGTAAATCTAAATACCAATTCAAAAAAAAAAAAAAATCATGGCTGTTATAACCTAAAATTTATTTCTAAAAGAATATTTCTAAAATATTTCTTTCTAGAGCTACCAAAGCTATTTTTGTATGAAAATGACTGATCATTTTGCTAGAGAAGACCCTTACTGCTGCCTAAATATGGATTTTGTACATCTAAAATGGTCTACGCTGAGCATTTAGATGGAGAAAAGTTCCTCAAAAATGTTTAATTTCTCTTCAGCTGAAGAAAGAATGTCATATACATCTTGGATGGCTTGGGGGTGAGGAAATAATCAGGTAGTTTTCATTTTTGGGTGAAGTATTACATGGCCTTTTGCAAGTAAGACAGAAATTCAAAAGGCTTTCTACAGGTCGATATTTACTACATCTATAACAAAGGCTTCATCTGATACTGGTTTTTGGTGTTTCCTCTGACAGACCGGTGAAAGCTCTACACAAACTTCAAAGCTGCTCTTTGAAAACCGCAGTGATGACGTCAAACTGACTCAGCGACTTAAAACACATCTGCCCTGTCAAAGACCAGAGTACCATTATCTTCAGAAAAGAGACATGTCTGCGGCCCATTTTTTGCCTATTTTTCTTGATGCCCACAGTGGATGGTGAAACGGTTTTAAATATTGCATAATAAAACTGAACATGTGCCCTGTCAAATCTGCTCAGATGTTTGGCTGGAAAAGCAAGTCTACAGCCCTCTCTTAAACGAAGTCCTTTTCTGTGGACTTACAGTTTCATGGACTTAATCTGCACGTGTTTGTGAAGTTCACAAGACTATTTGGTGTCCAACTTGTTATTTTAAAAAGTGAAATTTGATCTGACCATTCAGGCAAAACAAACACTTCCAAATGAACATTTAATCTGATTTCAAAGCATATGGATTCAAGGAGTCGACAGAAGATTTTTTTTAACTTAAAATAAAAACCCACATAAATGGAACCCCATTCCTGCCACGGAAGAAAAATAAAATAAAAAAGCTATCCACTTTTTTCTTGCAATTAGAAATATAAACTCTCAATTCTGGGAAAATAAGTCAAAATTGATATTCAATTCAATTCAATTCAAGTTTATTTGTATAGCGCTTTTTACGATACAAATCGTTGCAAAGCAGCTTTACAGGAAATTAAGTTTCAACAATATATTTATATATTGTAGAAACTTATATTTAACTTGTGGCAAAATTTGGTAATTCTGTATGTTGTCTGAGGGTTGGCATCTGCTGAGGTCCTCTGAGGGGTTGGCATCATCTCTTCTCAGGTGTTTGGTCATCTCAGATCATTTAAGGGTTGGATCCAGACTGACACTTCAGTAATTCCTAGTTACCACGGGATATTAATCCCATGGCAGAAACAGAGAAACAAATAGAGACATAATTAGCGTAGCTGCTGTTCCATCAAGCAAAAACTGATTGTTTCTTCAATAAAAATTGTTTTCAGCATTTCATTCCAGGTGGATGCTGCACACTGGTGGTGGTTGAGGAGAGACCCCCTACTTGATTGTAAAGCGCTTTGGGTGTATAGCAATACACAATAAAGCGCTATATAAATGCATCATTCATTCATTCTTTCATTCATTTGATCAGATATAACTGCAGTACAAGATTATAAGATGCATTATGTGAATGCTTGGCTAAAGAGATGTGTCTGTAATCTAGATTTAAGCAGAGAGAGTGTGTCTGAACCCCGAACGTTATCAGGAAGGCTATTCCAGAGTTCAGGGGCCAAATGTGAAAAAGCTCTACCTCCTTTAGTGGACTTTGCTATATAAAAGACAAACTTTTTTCTAACAATTCTGAGCTTACATCTAACAATTCTGTATTTTATGTATTTATTTATTTATTTGTTTTCTGGCACTAAAAAAAACTAAATTAATCTCATTATTGTGAGTTTATATCTCACAATTCAGACTTTTCTTCTCAAAATTGTGAGAAAAAGTTGCAATTACCTTTTAATTTATATATTTATTTATTTTATTATTTATTTTTGAATCCCATGATGAAAAGAAGCTTCCAATCACAAATTTAGTCTAGCTTTTACTGTATAGTCTCATTTTTTGATTCTAGTATTTTTTTTTGTATTATAATAATTATTTATTTTTTTTGTATAATCATAATTATTTATTTCTTTTCTATTTTGCTTTAGCTTTATCATTTATCATTTTATTTTATTCTATTCTAAGCATTTTTGTGTTATTTTCATTTTGCCAATCACTTGTTTACTCTTATAAAACACTTTGAATTGTATTGGATTTGTTTGAAAGGAGCTTTATAAAAAAGGTTTGACTGACTGATTGATTGATTGATTGACTGATTGATTGATTATAACTGGCTTACATCACCATATTATTAATAAAGGGGTGCCACTGGTTTATTTCAACACTGCTTACACAGGGCGTTTTTCCACAGCTCTTCCAGCTGGTGTGGAAGATTAATATACAGCCATAAACGTACAACCTTTTTGTAGAGACAGAGAGAAATCCCTGACACCTTCTATAATAGAGCACAATCCCTTTCATTTCTTCCCTTGGCTGTCGATGAGACCTTGAGATATGGCACAACAATCTTTAATAAAAAGCGAAATCTCGCCGGCTGACAGCTTGCAGACAGATCCCACACTCCCGGGCTGATGAGCCGCTGATGGCATGTGAAGGGGCTCTCTGACAACCTCAGTGTGCTCTCAGCATCTTCTCTGCTCTAATTCCCACAGCATGCTGGCTATGACAGGACCACTGAAACACAATGCATGTGTGCTGCAGGAAGGTGGCTTCAAACAAAAGGAGGAAATGACATTTTAATGCATTCTTTGCTCATCTGAAAAGATCAACGGAGGCTGAACATTGATTGGGTGGTGCATGAGAGTTATACTGATGGATCGTAAACAACACCTCATTTGCATAATATGCAGAAAACGTTTATGCAAAAGATTTCTTTACCTAATTAGATTTCGTTTGTGTTGTTTTACTTCATCTGACACAATGGAAAATTGTTTATTTATCATCTATTATCTTTAAGGTTGCATATTTAGTTACTGATTAGTTGTTTTGGTGTTCAATAACTGATATACATAACCAATTTTTAGTTGTGATTTTTTTTTTTTCAAACTGCTCTTTTAATGAATTGATTCAGTACTAAAAGTTTTCACAGAAGTACAGACTGTAAAGTGTTTTATTTATTTGTAAATTTACAAGAAAACTATCACTATATTTCATGTTTAATTCAATGTGTTACTTTCCATTTCTTTGTCATTTTTGTTAGTGAAATTTACTAGAAATTTCAAGGTGAAAGTTTTTTTTTCAGTACAGTTCATGCTACACAGTTTAGGGAAAAATGTACTTACAAATTGCTAATAAATTTCACACAAAAAAATACATAGAAACCAAGCAACACATTGAATTAAACATCATTTTGAAAAAAACACATAAATAGTATTTTCTTGTAAAATGTACTCTAATAATCTTTTTAGCAATCTGTTTTATTTACAACTTCAAAAAATGTTGTGTAATGATGTGTACAATGTAAAAAAGTTAAATAATATTGCTGTATATTAGCATGTATTGTTTACATAACTGAAATAATAGAAGAATTATAATTATATTTCATTCATTAACACAATGATTAAAAAGAACAATTTGATTTCTTGCATTAAACATTTGGAATCTATTTGGCAACAACGGTTCGGTTGCAATTACTAAAAAAAAAAAAAGTTTTACTGTGGTGTTATTTTGTTTGATTTGTAAATCAATCACACTGTGACATTGTCTGTCTGAACGTTTTTCGCTACCTAACCTGTCAGTTTCATGGAAGCACTCATGTTTCATTGGTCGGTTGAAGAAGAAAGAACAACACACATCCCATTCTCACTTAACAAGTGTGCCTGACATGTGAAGATTCACATCAAACTTTACACTTCTGCAGATAAGAGATTTCTCGCAGATACGGATACTGAACTCCCCCTGCAGCTCTTACAGGCGCTTGCATCATCCCATCTCAAGCGCTCATGGTGTTTCTAATTGTTTAAAACAAATTATTTATGACTGGCGGCATTATTGGCTTTTCAGGTCTCAGCACAGAAATCAATACCAAAAGCCTTTACCATCAATACAACAAACAACATGCACTCACAGGACACGAGACCTCAGGGTTATACTGCCAGTGGAAACAAGACGGTATGAGACATTATAGACTATAGTGCAAAAACAGAAAAATATCAAACGGCACAGATTTTGCAATATACACTGTATGGTCAAAAATATGTGGACATCCAGTTCCAAAAATTGCTTTTCTATTTGTTTAACTGGTGTAGAAACAATTTTCACTCATAAATTGCTAGTAAAAAAAAAAAATAAAAAAAAATAAAAATGTAAATAGCTACAAAAATTGCAAGTAACACATTGAAATAAACATTAAATATTTTAAAGTAGAAAGTTATTCCTTGTCAACTCAATCAGAGGTCCCAGCTAAAAAATGTAGATTTTTTATTTTTTCTGGTGAAACAAATGCATAAACAAAGAAAAGCAAAAATATTAAATGTTATGGGTGAATATTTACTAACTGATCCACTTTTTGTAGAGGGGAGTTAAAAATGACTACTTTCACCTGAGATTTGGAGAAAAATTACAGGTGGGTAAAAATGACTTTCAGCATTGTTATTTTAGTTTAACACAGAGACTGGTAAATCCGTAAATTATCGGTAAATTATCTGTTTACTTAAGACACCTTTAAGACTTCTTGAGTTACATCCATGCAAACTTTGGGGAAAAAACTTGAAAAGTGCTTTATTTTTGAACTGTCACCATTGGCATATAATGCAACAGAGATAGCTAGTCAAAAAAATTTTCTAACAGACCTACCAATCTCTGTGTAAAAATAACATAATGATGCTTCCATCTCTCTAAAGTCATTTTTACCCCCTCTAATTTGGCTCCAAACCTCAGGAAAAATTGTACATTTTACAAAATATTCATCCATGACATTTAATATTCTGGCTTTCATCACTATTTATGTTTGTCTTTATTTAGAAAAACATTAACAAAATCTAAATTTTGAGCCAGGGAAGTTTCTGAAATTTGGTTGATTTGACACATATTTTCTGATTTGACACATATTTGACACTCCAGTAATCTTTGTTTTATTTACAAATTCAAACCAAATTTAAAATTTTTTTTTTTTTACACTTTTTCTTCTCATTGCATTTCCAAGCAAAACCATCTATATTCTGATATACACCATTACTCATATGTCATATACGATTTTGGTCATACCGCCCAACCATACCATTGCCAACCATTAAAAATATACTGCAGACCAATGCAATACAGCATGTCAAAATACAGGCCATATCTCTGCTATTGGAGTTGAATATAAGACTGTAAAAACGTCTGTACCAGAATAAAACTGGCGTGTAAAATCATCTTCTGAGATAGCATCTTACTGCATGAAATTACCCACCCAAAGAAACTTCCAGCAGGAAAAAAAAAACGATCTCACTACAGTACGAGGGTCCTGATGTGATTTTACCCAGTGTAACGCTGACATCTCCCATGTCATTTCGTCAGAACTCGGCAAGGTAACATCTTGTTTCACACTTAAGTGGATAATGGACACAGAAGGTAATGTTGTCTCCTGAAATTGGAATCAGCTTGAAATCATTTCTGACAGCCTGGCTTTTGTTGTGGCAAACGTTACCCAAATTACCCTTCACTTTACGGCATCAGCGTCCAGCAGGGCCGCGATGCGTGGATGCCACTGAAAGAGCCGTTTATGCACGCAGGCTGAGGGAAATAAGCCGCAGTTTCTTCACTCAGTTGTGCAGATGTGCAGTTTTAACGGGCATCTGAGGCACTCGCAGCTGCTCATTAAGAAAAAAGCCTCCATTGATCCACGGCGCACACCTGAAAGATGCAAACTGAATGAAAGGCCGTGTAAATGCTGTGTGACACGGCTCTTTGAGCAGGCAGAAACACACAAACAAACACACACCCTCCAGTCAAACCAGAACAACAGTTGATGCTCAGCTGAATGTTGGTTTGTGAACAGCAGATCTGAAGCATGTAATGATCCTTTTGAATGCTCAAAGGTATAAAAAAGATCTATGAAGACTGTCAAGCATTGTTAGTCGTGTTTGATCAAACTAAACATCATAACGATTGATCATAACTAGCGTTTGAATTAGCTACTCTGTACACAATATGACATCGGATATATTACTGTAAGCCTATAGGTTTTGTATTAAGTGAGAACAGGTGCCTTTGAATGTTTATTCAAATGGATTAAAAAAACAAAGATTTATAAAAATTGACAAGCATCTGCATCAAATTAAGAACTCGGTTCTTTGGTGTAGTCTTGGTCTAATTGCAGATTCAGATTGACATTTATACAGCCTACCACTGCATTCAAAACAATGTTTTGAATTAAAATATGTAAAGATGAGGAGATTTAGTCATTTTGTCTGTCTTATGACAGTAGCTTGTTTACACGCAGTCTGATAATCCATTAGTAATACGACTCATAACTTGAGCAGAATAAAATGCCTTCATGAAAATGGCCCAGATGGAACAATGAAAGTTGGAAAAGAGTGATTAAATAAACCATAAGCAGAAGTATAATTACCATAAATCTGATGAACAATCAAACAATCAGATTCAAAAATACTTCATTCAAGGTAATACTCTCATCCATAGGCCTACAGTAAATATCAAGTAACTGGAGGTGGAATGAGCATGCAACATGGTTTCTAGCAGCTCCATAATTCGTATTAAACAAAATACAGTACAGTAGGCTATGTACAGTATTTAGTTTAATTGCCAACATGAGCATAAAGATTCCATATTTCAGTACTTTAGGCAAATTTTGAAATATTCTATCTAGAATACCAATGCTGAGTTCAGTCAACTGAGTGACCTGCTTTTTCTGATAGAACCTGCAAACCAACTGTTAATGATAAATGAAGCTGCACACAATCAGTGACGTTGACGTAACTTGCCAACTTACCAAAACGAGGTTTAAAGACCACAAAACACCTAGGCTACACGATTCGGTCCCACTTTATATTAGGTGGCCTTAACTACTTTGTACTTACATTTAAATTAATCATTTGATACAATGCACTTATTGTGTACATACATGTTCTGACATTGTACTTATACTTACCTATATGTAATTACATCTGTAATTAATTTCTGTAATTACATTTATAATTACACTGTTGACCCATCCCAACACCTTAACCCACCCTTAAACCTACCCATACCACTTAAACTGTCCCTAACCTTACCCATATCCCACCTCAATGGCAGCAAAAGTGTTTTGCAATACAATATGACCACAATAAGTACATTGTACTTATTTTTTGATGTAAGTACATAGTAGTTAAGGCCACCTAATATAAAGTGTGACCCACGATTCTTTGGCCTGAGCTTTCGTATGGGACAGTACTGTAGTTTACACCATATTACCACAATCACAGCATCATGAGCTTCCAGAGATAATTGCTTAAAGACAAACTATAAATTAATGTAATATCTTGCTAACAGTAAGAGTGAAGCTAGGGAGCGTTTAGGTGTACGCAAAGTAAATAAATCTCAGAACTTACCTTTATAAAAGTTGAAGGCATCGCATGTGAACACTGAACCTCATCATTTCCACTCAATTTCAGTTGGTTGGGCATTTTAATAACATCCTGAGCAAACAACGTCTGTAATAACTGGTCCTTTTGTTTGTCAGTGTCTATCATCCACAAAAAAAAAAAAAAACATTTAGAAAAATATTTCTCACGGGTGCCTGTAATTGAAGCACCAGTCACACAGTTTTTAAAGAAAACTAACGCGATAAATCTAATTTCTAATAAAAATTATACATACATACATACATTTTTGTGTGTGTGTGTGTGTGTGTGTGTATTTTAATTTTTTTTTATTATTGTCTTGTATCACATTTTATATATCAGGCTTGTATGGTAAAAATATGAAGCTTATACATAAGGCGGAAAAAAACACCAGGGCCACTATGCAAAAATATCATGCAAATCTGGTTGCAGATGTTCCCTTATATGGCCAAAAATAAATGTTAAATTTTAAATCAATTAATTTGATTTTTTTTTTTACAGTTATCAGTCTGCTTACATAACATGCATATAAATGTCATTCTCAAGGCCTATATCTCCCAATAATATTTAAGAAGACATTTGAATGCTTAGTTCTATGAACAAAGCTCTGCAATTTTTATTGTAAGAAGCAAATAATAAAATACAATGCAATACAATGACGATTGAGACAAGATGAACTCAAAACCTGATGAATCATATTTTATTAACATGTAAAATTATATATGTATGGACCAGTAAACATATAGCAGTCCAGTAAATGTTCGTCTTATATAAATATTAATAACAGCATAAAAGTTATTTTACTTTATAAAAAAAAATATTAATGATTTCACAGCAAAATGACACATGAACCACAACCTATTTTTACAATTATCCTAAAAGTTTTTAACTTGTATGAACTATCAATCAGACGACAGAAGACATGTAGTAGATTGTGTGCAACAGTTTTGTCCGCAAAGTTTTGATGTTGATCATTTAGAGACGTTATCAAGCATCAGATATAGTAGGCTTTATAGAGTTAAAAAGGGCTTACTTATATCTCTTCCTAAAGCAAAATATGATGTCTCAGTGTGGAGGTTGTTAGCAATCTGAAAACCCACAGTGGCAATCAAAGGGGATGGTTTTGCTTAATGACATACTTAATGATGTGAGCTATATACTCTTCTCCTCATCTCTCACACCGGCACCTTCACGTCTCTGAGCTCTGAGCCGTTCTACAGCAGTGTCCCCCGGAGAGACATATGTGGAACGGCATCACTTAACGGCCTGCTGTGGTTCTCCTGTAAGAAAATCCTATAAAGCAAGTTCAGCATGGTACAGAAAGAGTCACGCTATCTGTTATCTTAATGAGAAGCAACCAGACTGGTTTCAATTCACACTGCAGGCCAAGCTCATTCATTCCACATCTATTTGCATAAGGAATAGAGAACAGGGAGAAATTAGTTCACATGTGCTGAGTCAAATCCTCATGCCGTCATTCCTCTCAGGAATCTTTTCTTGTTTCAGTAACCATTAATGCTTTCACACACTCCTGCTTTACTCCTTTACTGTCAGAAATAAATGTATATATACATGAATCAGAAAGCCAGGGGTGAGATGGGGGTCACATATCTGTATCTCAAGGGAAATTGTGCATCTAGGCTTTTAGGTGCTGTTTATATCAGCTTTCAAATACAGATGCTTTGTTGTGTGTTGACTGAGAAACTCCTTTGAGATCATCCTACCTGTGAACTCTTAGGGTTAAAGCATGGCTCATTAATATTAATGCTGCAATGTGATTGGACACTCAAGAATGGCAGCAGAACAACATCAGCATAATTAATATTCATGCACTTATGATTTATTCGAATCACTTGTCTGTTCTTCTGCTCCCACTCAGCCAATCAGACAAGATCTGGACTGACACGATGGACTCTGATTGGCTGCTTCTGTCATTTTCATTGCTCACCTGCAATATGACTACAATCTGAAAAGTCTTAACAAAATTTCAGTTTTCAGAGCTGTAAATGGCATTATAAAGTTCTCTGCCATATATATGGGGAATTTAATATTCTGGGGAAAATTCAGCTATTCAAGAAATGACATTTATAGAAGAATGAGCTCAGGATAAAATCCTATCAATAATGTCAGCCTACCCTAACCAAACCAGAAAAAGTGATTGTCTGGGAGGAAAAATACATGTAACTTTAATAAAAAACCATTAACATATTTAGAATTATGTGTTGGTTAATTAAAGGAATGGTTCACCCCTCAAAAATGCCTGTCATCATTTTCTCAAAAAGAAAATAAGACACAGATAAAAATAAGACCTGAAAGAACATGTGCCTATGATTGCAGTTTTTCAAGCACATTTGAGTGGTCAGTAGAAATAAATGTTGTGTTCAGTATTTTTACTGATTGTATGACATTCTTTCTTCATTGGAATAAAGTTACCATTCCTCTAATTGCAAACATCTGAACTTGTTGCAACACAATTGGTTCTGAGACATATGAGATAGCTTGGTATTATTTACTACTATTTACTATTATTTATTATTCAAACCTTAGCACCTTGAATACTATATGCGGAAGCGCATAACACTTTGTGCTGGGAGGAACAAGGCACAGACACAAAACTGCAGGTGAAAAGGACACGTTACCTAGAAGGAACTATTATTGGGTTTAACTCTGGGAATTTAAATGCAGTGGTGAATGTGAGATAAGTCTTAGGAGTCCTGGAGGGTGACTGTGTGTCCTCTGGGACTGAAGATCCCTCCTGGAGTCAGAGGAAGTTACGAGTTTGGTGTCCGAGGGGATGTAGTGACCCGAGGGAGAAGCTGAGGAAAGCATTTCCTTGGAAACAACAGTTTTCCAGGGTTCAGGAAGAACACAGTGGCCATTGTGTGGAGATCACTTTCACCTTTCTGACCTGAGTTTGCTCACATCTTCTCTTTTAGAAAAAAAAAAAAGAAAATGTGATGTATATTTTTCAGTCATACATAAAATAATTGGTAAGAGAGGAAATGTTTTAAATACACAATAACCATAATATACTTATCATCAATAAACACAATTTATTCCAATCTCACACATTTCGCTTGTTCCATGGCTACCTATATTTTAATCATGTTTATATTTTTTAACTGAATAAATGTAACGTTTTTGTTTTCTCACAATGATTTATGCTGATTCTATATATATATATATATATATATATATATATATATATATATACATACATATATATATATATATATATATATAGATAGATAGATAGATAGATAGATAGATAGATATAGATATATACATATATATATATATATATATTTTTTTAAATATGATTAAATAAAATTAACTAAAGTTTCTTTCAATCTCACACATTTTAGCTAACTGAATATTACTTGTACAGCTAGCCATATTTTAACAATGTTCCCTTTTAACTGAATAAATGTAAATCAAATGTAATGATTTATGCTGATTCTAAGCTAGTTCAAAAAATGCATTTTGAAAATATGATTAAATCAAACAGATGCAAATAGTTAATAATATATATATATATATATATATATATATATATTGAGTGCAGAAATCTTACCTGTTTCATTTCTGTATGACTGACAATTATTCATTGCAATTAAGCAAATGTAAGGTTTGTATTAAAAGTATGTAAGGTTTGACTTTGAATATCAGTTTAAAATCATTCTGATGGTACACTCCTTGCAAACGTCTGTTCATGAGAGCATGTAAGTCTGGTGCATGGTTACGAAATTCTGTGAAAATAGTGGATTGCTTTCCCGCAGCAACAAACCGGTTAAGGGATACAGCTTCGGCTACTGGGCATGTTCACATCTATACTCACGCTAAACAACAATTACTTCATTTACATTATTGTAAGGGATAGGTTTAGAGTTGGGGTAGGTGTAGACGTTAATAAAACACAATCTAATAGGTAGAAAATTTAATTTGTTGCAGACCACTGTAATTACAACAGTGATATATTTGCGACAGTGGTTTCCACTCACTTAACTGTTGAGGGCTCCAATCCTGCAAAAATACACAAAACTACATACAATCAGTAGGTCTGTAATCAATCACAATCTAAAGGGAAAATATGCAAATAGCCTACATAAATTCTGAATTTACACTGTAAAAAATGCAACTGCATATTTTCGTTTACAAAACATTTTGAGTCTCAAATACTAAAAAATGCTATTTTCTTGAAACGACATAAAACCCCTTGTCAGACCAACAAAATTACCCTAAATGTTGACCCAACTAGTCAAACACGGTTGTCTGAACAAAGAATTTCATTTTGTTGAAATGTTAAGGCTTTGTAAGTTCCCAGCATGCATTGCAGCATGAATAAATTATGCAGTTACTGTTATAGGATTATTGTTTTGCTGTTTTCTGGCTTCATTTAAACTTTTTTGTTGTTGTTTTGTCATTATTGTTAGTTATTTGTTGTACTGTGATGTACATTTGTTGTTTGCCACCGTTCTTGAGGTTTGTGTGTCTAGTTTTGAGGTGTGCCTTATTTTCTTAAGCTTTCTCAACTCTTTATTTTCTACAGTGCAGGTTTTTTGAGTGCAGAGGCGAGATGAGAATGTGCTTACACAAATTAGTGGACACACTTGCTAGGGACAATGCTGATTTTCAGCTCCTCGCCACAACATCCTGAAAATCGATTAATTGCTGTCCATGGGATGCAAGACTTCTTAAGGGAAGGAGAGCACACTGACAAGTGCGTGCCAAAAAATACAGCGACCAGATAAAGGAAAAGACAGATTTCTTGTGTAATAATTAAACCATTAAAAGCAATCTGCCGGCCTCGCTCTGCAAAAAGGGCCCCTGACAGTGTGGTCTGTGAAATCTGTGATTTTTATCTCTGGGGGAGGCAGTGAAAGGGTTTGATTGTGCCATCACACTGTGCTGAGAGAATACGGAGCTCTGTGTGGGTGAGACGGGCCCTGATCTTACACACTTTTCCCCGGTGATTTTTTCAATCGTAGGAAGAACGCGAGAGCAAAAGGTTTTTCAAGCTGTCTGTTCCATTTGCCACTCCGTTCCTGTCTCTCATACCCCACAATCCGCCCACACCTTTCCCGTCTTCTTCTGTCGCTCACCGGTGACAGATCAGCCGTGACCTCCGTGTATGAATACCGAGCAAAATGACGAGCTCAAATTCACATGTTCCCGGTAATTGTTTTCCATCCAACTCGCCGGTTCCTTTTGGCACGCGCGGAAAGCGTAACCAAATTTGCTTTTCCATTTGGTGAGACATTATGAATGGGTGACTTTAATTATTTTCTATCTGGATCAGTTAAGCACGTTGAACCCCGGCTGCAGGTTCGCGGAAGAGACAGAATCCGGTGAAAGCGTCATTATTGGGCCGTGTCAGCTCTTAGCTTTAGCATACATTAGAATAAGTGTGACCGCCTGTTGCACGAGAGATAATGAAGTCGACGCTAGGAGACAGAGCACTTGTAGAGCTTGAGGAAGACTCACTTTTCTGGCACGCTACACCATGTTCCGCTCGCTTATCCGACCGTCTGCAATCACAGTCGGCAATGAGAGAGGCAAATCTCTAACATATAGTTCTTTGAGTTGCTCCCGCTAGGTAACCATTTCCATGTCTGGATGGTGCCTATCAGCTGGGAAGTGCAGATTTCTACTCGAGTTCCTCTCTAACTCAGCTATTTGAATGCATTCTTGGGTGGTTGTTTCTTGTAAATGTGTTTCCTACGGCGTATGACTTGACTGCCTGTTTCCTGATTTTGATTAAAGGAATAGGCCTAGTTCTCTCCAAAATGTAAGATTTGTCATTTTTTTACTGAATGCTATTATTTTTGTGAAACATAAAAGAACAGATATTCTTTTCCATGAAAACATAGTGATCATATCTGTCAAACACAGAAAAGGACAAATAAGCACCATAAAAGTTGGTATTCCAAGATTTCTAAAGTCATAGTTTGTGTGAGGACTTGAATGAAATTACTTAAATTACTTAAATGGTTCACCCCAAAAATGAAAATGTGCTCATCCTCAGGTCATTCAAGATGTAGAGGAGTTTGTTTCTTTATCAGATTTGGAGAAATGTAGCATTCGCACATCATGGCTCTGCAGTGAATGGGTGCCGTCAGAATGAGTCCAAACAGTTGATTAAAACATCACAATAATCCACAAATAATCCACACCACTCCAGTCCATCAGTCGTGAGAAGCCAAAAGCTCAAGAAACAAATCATTAAGGCATTTTTAACTTTAAACCATTGCTTCTGGCCAAATATGAGTCCATAATCTATAATAACGCTTCCTCCAGTGAATATATTCCACCCATATATTTGTTTATATGCTGTTTTGGCTTGTAAACGGTGCTTAATCTGTGCATATTTCTCTCCTGACTCAAACCAGATGACTTTTTCACTGGAGAAATCAGACTCATATTTTGCGTTATATTTTAATTGGTTATATTTTAATGATGAATTTATTACAAACACTCAGCTTTTCAATTCAGAAGATGTTAACTGATAGACTGGAGTGGTGTAGATTACTTGTGGATTGTTGTGATTTTTTATCAGCTGTTTGGACTCTCATTCTGACGGCACCCATTCACTGCAGAGCATCCATTGGCGTATCCAAGTATTGGTGTAGCAAGTAATGTGAAGCTAAATTTCTCCAAACGTGTTCCCATGATAGCATAGTACAGTATAGTATAGTACGTAGTATAGTACTCAAAATAATCTGTGGCAATTAACGTCTAGATTATTCAATAATTAAAACTGAATCTCATTTGTGTTTGTGTTGAACTTCACAAAATGGCACACTGATGCAGCAGATTTGATATTATTGTTGCATGCCAAAATGCAGCAAAGGGCAATGTAATCTAATTCTGTTCCAAATGAACAAAAGACTTCAAAATGATGCAGTGCATTTGGTGAGCATCAAATGGAAGAGAAAAGAAAATATAATTTTTTTTAAATTGCTCTGCACATAGCAGCTTTCTTCCAAAATTACCGTATATCCGAGAACAACGGTTGGCTTGATGAATAATTGACTAAATGAAGTCTCAGTACATGTGAGAAGGTGAAAAATGCATGCACAAGACTTAAAGAGAGCTGGCTAAACAGGATGTTAAACATGATAGCCGGCCCACAAACCTCAGACCTGACACAGGTCTAACATTTGACGCATGCAGCTAAAATGTGCAGCAAAAAATGCTTATTGCTTTGTATTGTGCTTGATTAAAGAAATAGATATTATAATTCTGTCATTATTTACCATTCTTCGGCAGAAGACAGTTGTAGAAATTACGATGACTTTTCAATGCCTTACTTAGAACAGAGAATTAGGATTTTTTTTAAAACTATGAAGGAAAAAATACTAAGGATAATATTGGTCTCTATTGACCTCCCACATCTATGTATGAAAGACTGCAATCGTGTGACCTTTGCGCTAATCATGTCCTTTGTGAAACGTTTTCATCTGCATCTTCTCAAAATTTGCACGAAACTGCGAGGCCTTCATGGTCTGCATACGCAGCGCATTATTGTTCCTGATACATTCGCTTCATTTGCATTTAAAGCAGTTCTTTTCAGCACGCTTCTCTTGAACGGGCCCAAAATATTTAAAGTACATCCTAATATCAGAAAAATGAGGACATGCATTGTTAACTAAAAGCTCACTGAGTAGGACACAAGCCCAAAGCTCTTAACCGTCCTCAATATCCAATGAAGAAATAGGTCTATTACTTTCTTTCCAGTAGTGACATTTACTATGTATCAAATGCGGGCCCTCATTCACTGCCTCCCCTACAGAGCAAATCCATTTCCTCCTATGATTAATTTCATTGTTGCCGGAGATATTATTATTCTCCTATTCTGCTCAGTCTGGGTCCAGGGCTCGGGCTTGATTTGTAATTCTGCTTGGGTTTCGCTGTTGTTAGGAAGCACATGCTCACCAGGTCTACACGGTAATAAGATTCCGGGCACCCGTTTCTCCCGTCAGAACCCAAAACATCATTCCAAAGCCAGGTTATTATGGCAACACAATGCCCTGCCAGATAGCGGGTCACAGTGGATTATTGCACAATTACAACGGTGGAAAATTAGAACGTATCAAACCTGGAACATTACAGTCCAAAGCACACAGGTAATCATCATTTACGCTGATTAAGAATGAGCCATTTCTCCTAAATAATGGTCAATGACTTTGATTCACTTACGGGTGAACACCCATGGATTTACATGATAATCTCGTCATGTCTTAATTATCCTTATATTTTGAGCTCAGTGAATGACCAGCTTGTAAAATAATTAGGTTGGTTGAATGCACTCTTATTGTGCAAACGTATAAGCAACACACACTTTAAAAAAATCACATAGCGTAAAAAATAAAATCACTCAAAAATTATTTACTAGAATTCATTTACCACGTCAGTCTTTTTGCTTTAAAATTTCTCATTTAATTCAACGTGTTACTTGCTGTTTCTTTTCATTTTTGTGAAAGTTTGCAATTTCTGAGTGAAAATTGTTTCAAAGTAAATTCTACAGCAATTTTGTCAGGTCAATAATTATAATAAAAATAATGATGATGATGTTGATGCAACTTTATTTTATATAGTGGCTTTAAAAGTGGCTTTCTCAAAGCGCTGAATGGAAAAACAACTACAGCCAATAAGAAATCAACATCAAAAAACACACACAAATGCAATACAAAAGTAAATGTAGAGCCACCCTGAAATAAAAAGGATTTTAAATGATTTAAGAGTCCAAGAATACCTTAGCAACCAGCTAGAACACTCTGACAACTACTAATGCAATAACTTAGCAACCATCAAGAAACACCCTAGCAACTAATTGGCAAAGCCCTAGCAGCCACAACCAAACAGCTGACAGTAGCTATTGACTTACATAGTAGGGAAAAATACTGTGGAAGTCAATGGCTACCAGCAAATGTTTGGTTAGCGACATTCTTCAAAACATCATCTTTTGTGTTCAACCGATAAACTCATACAGATTTGGAACAACATGAGGGTGAGTAAATGATTGTTATTTTCTGGGTGAAGTATCCCTTTAAACGTACTCTTTTAAAATGCAGAGAAGAGCATTTTTTTTATATTAAGACCCATTAAGGAAAGACATTCAAGCAATGTACAGAATATAAAGCTAAGACTTCTGCTTTACATTCATCCTCGTCGTTCTCCTGCAGAGGTGCGGTAAACATCTGTCCAAGCTGAAGTATTGGCTGATGGAAAGTGCTTCTTGAAGATTGGACTGATAAGTGCAGCGGCGTCTGGCTGTCATAGCTAAAGCAGGCTTGTTAGGGCTCAGACCTGAGAGGTCTAAACGGTCCCACTTTCAATTTCCTGCTCCAGTGACCCCTGCTTTCTCACGGCAGTTCCGGCTTTCTTCTCTAGGGGGGTTTATGTGCATCAGACCATCCACCATCTGTTTACTGCTACATATAGCTTTACTATTTACTGAACACTGCACAGTATACACACTGTTCTTCTAAACGGTATGTCCCAAACAGAAATGTAACATATGACATATATTGTGCTATCAAGAGTTATATTGCTATACATGTTACCTATAAGGCCATATATATATTTTTCACATACATACAGTAGATGAAGATATAAGCTTAATAATGTTTAATAATAACTACATGATGATTTTTGTGTAGTAATATATGTAGCAACAATATATGGCCACATTACATTGTTTTATTTTTTTATTGTGTTTATTTTATCCTTGTGCAAAATAATCTAAAATAAAAACTAAACTAAAATGTAATTTTATATATGTAATTTAAAAAATGTTGCATATGAAATTTAATATATGTACATATATATTACATTTGTGTATGGGGTTGACAATATTTGATGATAATCATCCAAAAAGCTGTTGTTGTTGTCACATGACATGGTGTCCATTTTTGCCTTGGAAAAAAATAGTCGTATTTTAAATTCTATGTTGAATAAAATGTCTAAAAGAGATGACTAGCATATTATTATTTCTGCCGTTCTTACTACATACTGCAGAAATAGTAAGATCTGTATGTTAGTATGCTACACATCAAACGACTCTCAATCATAATCACACATATTCGAAACAATTTGTAGCCATAATGATATGTGATGCTCTTAGAGTGGATTCTAATGAACTCCCTTTGGAAAAAGGCTGATAGGAAGTACTTAACTCACTTCTAATGGACGTTTGACGTGGTTGCATTAAGGAGCGATTGTCTTATTGAAGATAGAGAGATGCAGCTACTGTTGACTTTTATTCTGAGTCATTGCTGCTTATGTATAATGTGTTGCTCTTCTCAGATTGTCTTGCGGTTTTTATATTCCATGAGCGTTGTTGAGCCCAGGTGGTTCATTAACCTTACCTGACCTCCACGCGGGTGTTGTACTGAATATTTACCATTAACATGGAATGATACGCAAGACACTCACACAGGATTACATCACCTTCTGTCCCAATGAGTATAAAAAACATACAGTAGGTAGAATACAATAACTCATAAATATTTGAGTTTCTACAAAGTCTACACTGTGCTACACTGTACTAGCTGAATAGGAAACTGAACAAAGTTTGAGTTCTGAGATCATATTTTAGATGATTACTACCAATATATATATATATATATATATATATATATATATAAATATAAATATATATATGTGTGTGTGTGTGTGTGTGTGTGTGTGACCCTGGACCACAAAACCAGTCATAAGGGTCAATTTTTTGAAATCATCATGAATAAATAAGCTTTCGATTGATGTATGGTTTGTTAGGATCGGACAATATTTGGCCGAGATACAACTATTTGAAAATCTGGAATCTGAGGGTGCAAAAAAATCTAAATACTG
>JAFVLL020001323.1:0-31702 GCA_021397915.2 Tor tambroides
TGACTAGATGATGTGGAGGTTAAACAAGTAGTTTTGAGAATTTCATTTCTGATCTGAGAAATGCACCAAAGCGACTGAGAAAAACTGTATAACTTGACCTGTGGCCTATTTTTAAGCCTATTCTAAAGCCATGATTGGTTGGTGTTAAGTAAAGCAATGAGAGTTTGCATATGTGAGGACTTTGTGTGAGGCACTGATGAATTAGTGTGGCATTTTAAATGGTTGTGTTTGAAAAAGGAAATCAAGAGACTTCCTGTTAGTTTTTTGTGTGTTACATAGAGAATTGTGTGTTGTGTTTTGCAAAAAGTGTTTTATCTGGTGTGTGGTTCTGGTGTTTGAGTGTCAGGTTTCAGAAATTGTGTGACAAGTAAAGATTTTGTGTAAGCAGTTGAAAAAAACTGTAATTAGGCTGCACATTTTTTTCTCAGTAACTGTAACTGATTACAATTACATCAGTTTTGTAATTAAATTACGTCGGTAAGTATATGTAACTAGGCCTACTTCACAAAACTGGTTATAATTATCAATAGGTCATTTAGTTTGATGTAAACAATGCATATTGCAGTCTGTTTGAGGAGTGATTCGCTAAAAGTGCCACAAGAGGGCAGAAGTCTACCGAATATTGGTGATAATGCCAACAAGACTGCACGCTAATTATATATTATACCAAAGACTATATATAAATCCTTGAAAGGGACCATTGATTACGCATTCACGTCTATGCTTGTCGTATGTAAGTCTACTTACGTCAATGTTCAGCATGTGAACGTGCTTTACGCCACAGAAATCCCTGATCCAACATCTGCGTATCACTCAGCAAATATTGATTAATTCTCATCTATGGACCAATTAAATAGCGGATTTTCTGCCGTAGTCAGAAGGGTGCGCTGATAACACCGAGATAGTAGGTGCTTCATTGCTTAGAGGCTGTAAACACAGATAAACACGAAGGTGAAAAGTTGAACATTTGGAAGAGCAATGATGTCAAGATAAGGCCACGGCAGTAAAATAAATACAAGTGTGTGAAGGTGCCGAAAAGAACAAAAAAAAAGGTGAACGCGCCACAACACAATGAATCAGTAGCTATTTCTATAGGGACAGCATTTTTCTGTTTTTAACGTGTGCAATTTTTTTTTTTTTTTTTTTTACAATATTATGAACAAAAACAACGTTGAACCAAAGCAGCTTTAATAAATATGACAGTCTCTCTGGTTAAACAGAGATTTCCTTGATTTTGCGAACTCCATTTTGCAAACTTCAACAACATAGCGATGCCCGATTCGCAAATGAATCATTCTTTCGAGTCGGATCTTTGCAATGATTTTTATTGTAAAAATTGTACAAAAAAAAAAAAAAACAGACAATTATTGCACATATTAAACCGATTCTTAATTCGCATTGCTTTCAAGTTTTTACTTTTAGATATTGTTTCCAAATATATTTAATGTAATTTTTTTCAGGCCTTTTTCAACACCTGAAGGAACTTTTTCCATTAGATTTTACTTTATATAATTGCAAGTAATTATAATATTTAAATCAAACATAAATACTACTACTAGGAGATTCAAATAATAAAAAACTAATATACTATCGGGGATCTTCAATTAATCGTTTTATCCGATTCAGATTCGTTCACTAATCGAACCGAATCATTTGAGTCAACAACCGACTCACTGAAGCATGAACGATTCGTAATGAGCCAAGCCATGAGGCATTTGATAAAACAAAATGCACTGCCACACATTAAAGGACAATAAATACCCTTATTAAAAAATGATTTATGCAGTCAGGCAATTTACCAAACCATAATGCCAAGACCACGTGATAAAAGAATCAATAAATCATTTTTGTGACCTAACTTTTTTGTTGAAAAAATCTTTCTACTCTTACTACTTTTACCAAATCTTTCTGTGGCATAAATAGTAAGAATAGTATGCTAGTTCTGACATAGCTTTGTTGATTTACTGGGATAAATGTCATCTTTACTATCAGACTCCCACAAAATCAATGTAATATATAAAAATACATGTGTAAATTGTACGTACAGAAAATCTTCCAGCTCAGACTGAGTTTCGTTTTCACCGTTTAGTGCAAAGTCACTTTGAATCAACATGTCATAAATGATGACACACAAATGAAATCCATCCTAAAGTCCAATAAAAAGTTTTGTTTATTTTATCAATTTATGAGGAATGTGTGTGCCAAAGTTCACTATTCTGTGACACTTTGGATTTATGTGCTATACATAATACAAATGAACTTTAAAATTAAACTCCAATATCAGATAATACAGGCGCGTGGGCCATGTTGTCAAATAATAGTTGTCACTGTAAGACTTTGAGTCAAAAGTCCAATGACACAAAAGCTTGTTTTCACTAGGAGTGGTTTTTTCTGTTGGTTTCAAGCAAAACATTTTGTGGTTTCTGTCCTCCAGCCTGAAAACATGTGGATTTATTTCATGAATCGGCCCCATTGCCCTCAGATAACTCGAGACTAGAGTTTGATTTTTGCTGTTATCTCTTGTCTGTTTTCCTTCAGTATTCACCATGCAGTCACCCTTGCGTTTGCCCTCTCTACCTGTCCTGACCTGCCTGTGAACTCAGTCAAATTAAGATAAGACCGAACTTTATGGCTTAAGAGCCAATAAACTAATTCAGAGATAATTAGAAATTTCGACAACAAAATTCATTTATGGCACCATATCCATTCAAGTTTACAAGCTGATCTCTTGGAGGGCGGAGATAACATCATGATGCCTCTTAATAGAACACTTGTTCTAAACAATTAGTTAAATGTATATTTAGGTTGTTTAGTTAACCACAGACACATGCACACATATATAATCTACAATTTCATGCCACTGGATGTGAAATTGAATTATAGTTGTCATATTTGTCAGAAAATGCATTGATTTATTTGCATGAGCCTGAATTTACTATTTTCTATCATCTTCAAAGAACTGGAAATTGTATTTCATCATTTGTCTTGTATGATTCTGGGAATCCATCAGTTCAGTCGGTGAGTGCTGTGTCACAAATGATTGTATTCACTTACTGGTTTTATCAGGGTTTTATTGTGATGAGATAAGGAAATTGATTTACAACTGCCAAACGTTCATCACTTCACGTATGATGAAGTGAAGGCAGTTCTTAAATACAAAACACATGATACAGTGATGTTTATGTACACCAGTGTGGAAAAGCTGTTAACAATCGATATAATACAAGACATGATATGTCCTTTTATTCTTAGAATAGATCCTTGATCTTCATCAGACTGAAGCTGGAAATGTCTCTTTTGCAGTGGCCCATGAAAGCGCTGAGGTCAGAAGTATGAACGTGTTGAAGTGTGGCGCGTTCAGCAGAACCAATGGGAGGACAGGTCGACTCCGGCAGCCAGCGCTTCTGGTGGAAACTCAGGTACTGGAACTGAAAACAGCCAATCAGAAACAGGATATTTCAATTCAGACACTTTTAAATTCATTTTTCGTGATGAAATTGAAATAGCGACAGAGCTTTCCTTCCGTATTGTGATATACACTATATTGCCAAAAGTATTGGGTCGCCCCCTTCTAATGAACAGGTTTGACTACTTTAGTCATTTCTATGAGTACAAATCTTAATGTTAAAGCATATAATGATATTCTAGGAAATTGTGTGCTTCTAATTTTAGTATAATATTTAATAGACTCCTTCTGTTCTTAACATTGCACAATTGCCCTGTGGGAAGCAAGGCGGGCAACAAAAAGGAAAATGATTGATTCAGTCAGTGTGGAAGAATTTGACTGGTTCGCATAAAACCAGTCTGATCCAGTTGAACACTGGTTTGGAAATTGTAGTAGATTTGAGCAAAAACTCATCACCAAACACTCAATGACTTGTACATACACTATATAGACAAAAGTATTGGGAGACACCCTTTGTGAACAGGGTCGCACTTCCAAATCTGTGGCAACAACGATGGGAACATAATTCATGTATTTAAAAATTGTATTTCCATCTCTGTTGCAACAGTTTTGGAAGTGTCTAAAATGACTGTACCCATATGTACAAGTCATTGGTGTTTGGTGATGAGTTTTTGGCTCAAGGTCTGCGTTTACAGTCACACCAGAGCCAGTGTTCAACTGGGATTAGGACTTGGTTTTATGCAGACCAGTCAAATTCTTCCACACTGACTCCATCAATCATTTTCTTTTTGAACCTTGCCTTATACACAGAAGCATTGTCATGTTAGAATAGAAAAGGGTCCTGTCCAAACTGTTGCTATAATATTAGAAGCACACAATTTCCTAGAATATCATTATATGCTTTAACATTAAGATTTGTACTCATAGAAATTACTAAAGTAGTCAAACCTGTTCATTAGAAGGGGGCGACCCAATATTTTTGGCAATATAGTGTATATTTGAGTGTAAAAGATTAGTGGAAAAGAAGAAATGGAGGGCGGGACTTGGTTCTATGCAGTGGTAGCTGATTGGGCGTTGAGATGTAGGCGTGGCTTGCATGGGCGGAATTTAAGCACACTAAATGATTGGAGAAGTGCTGTACACTGTAAAAAATAAGTTGCTGCCTTAAATTTTTAAGTACAATCAACTTAGCTGTTTAAGTCATTTCTGTAACTGGCTTAGAAAAATGAGTTGAACCATGTACATGCAAATTAAAGTTGAAAATTGCTTAACTTATTTTGATGAGTTAAAGTAATATAAAAACACATGTCATAATTTATTGGTCATATAATTTTTTACAGTGTATACATCTGATGTTTTCACCAGAAAATCCAGTTGTCTGATTAAACATTATGAGGTCAAAACATTAAAAAAAATAAATAAATAAAATGAAGCAAATGTACAACTGAATTGTTGCCAATAAGATCCATAACATGCATTTACAAAATAAAAATAAAATAAAATAAAATAAAATCTTCATTTTATACCGGCTTTATTAATACACAGAATGGGATGTTAGTTAGATTTTAAAATAACTTAGCATGAATGATTTAGCATGTCTCTTTTATATTATATTATATTATATTATATTATATTATATTATATTATATTATATTATATTATATTATATTAACTTGTCAATATATTTCTTTATATAAATTCATTTATGACACCACAGAACTATTTAAACCATTCCAAAAAGTTGAAATGTGATTAAAATAATTTAGAGTAATTAGAGTAATTTGTGTTTAGTTTGTAGATTTGGTTTTAAAAAATCTAAATGAAACATATTTATATGCTATCATATTTTCTTTGCCTTTTTTCATCACAGTGTTTTTGGGAAGATTAGTCCAGTCACTGGGCTCAAGATCTCAGCAGAGGATGCAGTGATTGTGATGGAGGTGAATGAAAGTATTTACCGGGACACAGAGGACAGGAGTCAGGAGGTGAGTGTGTTTGGCGTCTCTCAGCAATGTTAGCGGGCTGTGTGCTGCTTTAGCTTCACTGCGCCTCCACTTCGCCCGCCGGTTCTGGAACCAGATCTAAACAAATGTGATGCATAACTGGACTTGTAGGCAAACTTTATGAAGCACACATTTCATAAACTTTCATTAAACTTTCATTATATATAAAATAGATAGATAGATAGATAATTTATCTGTTTTTTTTCTTTTATCTATTTCTCTTCTTTTTCGCACCTTTTATAATTTTCTTTTGTTGCTTAAATAGCCCAAATATTGAGGCAAACTTTGTGTTTAAAGTTAAAGTTTCTTTAAAAAAAAAAATATATATATATATATATATATATTAAGGTGTTGTGTTTACAAATATAAAAATTGAAAAAATATTTATGAAATTTTTAAATGTATTTATTTAATATTATAATACAAATATACAAATATTTGAACATATTTTAATACTATGTATATAAAAATATTATATTAAGGTATTTAAGTTACAAATATTGATTTGGTAATATAGTGTGTGTGTACACACACACATATATTGCCCAAAGTATTGGGTCGCCCCCTTCTAATGAACAGGTTTGACTACTTTAGTGATTTCTATGAGTACAAATCTTAATGTTAAAGCATATAATGATATTCTAGGAAATTGTGTGCTTCTAATATTATAGCAACAGTTTGGACAGGACCCTTTTCTATTCTAACATGACAATGCCTCTGTGTATAAGACAAGGTTCAAAAAGAAAATGATTGATTCAGTCAGTGTGGAAGAACTTGACTGGTCTGCTAAATCCTAATCCCAGTTTATATATATATATATATATATATATATATATATAATATAATATTAATATTAATTAATAATATTATAAATATATTCATATTATAAATATACAAATAATTGCATATTATATTATATTTTGTCAAAATGTGTACCTTCATGTAAATTCATTAATCATACTACAGAAATATTTAAACAAATGCAAAAAGCTAAAATATATTAAAATTAAGAGTAATCTTTTTTAGTTTCAACTCATTAATTATACACTTTTTATTTACATGCCTGCATAATAAAATTTAAACTACCCATATTTTATGAAATGATACCCTGGTCATCGAAAATAAGATTATCCCGTGTCAGTTCATATATTTGAAGTGGTGTGTTTTCAGCAGAGAGTGTGTTGTACCTGAACTCTTCCCTCAGACAGCTGCGTTCGACAGGCGAGCTGGTCTCTGGTGTGAATGTCAGGATAGTGTGTTTCCTGAAAAACTCTTTCCAGCTCCTCCAGCTGGCTCACGGTGAACGTGGTCCGTACCCGTCTGCGACCGGACCGGCGAGCTACCGTCAGAGATACATTCAATACATATACTTCAGTAAATACATTCAAATAGGTTCAAAAGATAAGAAATAGTATATTTTTACACTGTAAAACCTATTCAAAAATACAATGAAAGAGAAAACTAAAAAGAACACACCTGTGTGTGGACTGAGTTTTGGAGTGTCCGTCTTTATCTTGGTCTGTGTGCATCCAGATGTTTTAAATTTCTTGTCTGTTCTGTCAAGTCGGACTCCTAAACATGAAGGTTTTTTCAGTATTTCTTCAATAGAGTGTGACAGAAGTTGTGGGCTGTTTGTGGCCATCCTGCTCTCACGGGACGACGTCTCCACATGTTTCTCTAACTCTGCATCAACTAATTGCATTGTCTTTGAATCTTCTTCTGTGTGTCAGAAGTTCAGGATACTATCCCAGAATGACTTGAAGCTCTCCAGCTTTTGTGTAATAGTACGCAGCGTGAGTCTGTGTGTGTTGATATGACTGAAGCATTCATAGGAGGAGCAGCAGGTTTACTGTGTAACAAACCTCCTCAGTCATAAATGCTCTACCTCATCATGAACTGGTGCACATTTTACATCTCTAGCCAAATCACCAAAGACTTGAGATTTCGGTTAATACGTATCTAGTATCTATTGACACTTGTAGCAATGTAACAAGGTTTGCACTATTGGCAATATTGGGATTGGTTACTAAACACAGCGTAGCAATCATTATAACTTCTTGTTAAGTTTATTAAAAGACCATTTTATATAAATTAGGACAACAGTTTTTAATTAAGCAGTGTTATTTTGGCAAAGCTTCATTAATAATTTGTAGTGCACAGATGTGTGTGTGCGCAACACCAAGTAACGCTTCTTTAGACAACAGCGTCATCAAGCGGTCAGCTCTAGAATTACACTTTTATTAAAGTTGCTGTATGCAATGGTGAAAATCAAAATTGTATGACTTTTAGTCCATGCACGTTAGCTTTCAGGTCAGCTATATTGCTAGTGTAAAGAATACGTATTTAAATACAGCCATTACATACATAACAGACATAGAGTTAAATTGCATTTAAGAGTCTTAAATGATAAATAATAAATAATAATTAATAATAAAAATAATAATAAAAATATAAGCTACTAAAAATAACAAAAACAATAAAATTATTCAAACTTTAACTACAACTGAAATGGAAATGGAAAAAAATATAATATATAATAAAAACTATAATAGCATCTCAATAACTAATATAATAACACATTAAATACAAAAATAAATATAAATGCTGTTTTCTGTGATTTTTTTTTAAAAACTTCTATCCTCATAGAGCCTGAGCTGAATAATTCACTAACACAAACTGTTTATCTACACACTTCTAAAAGTCCTTCTGTGGAAACACAGGAGCAAGGCCACATATGCAGAGCAGAAGTCCCTCATGGACGACTCCAGGGAGAAACATTCATCTATATTTTATCACGTCGAGCGCTTTCGTCCGTGACTGACGTGTCTCTGGCTGAATCTGTGTGCCTCTGTTTATCTGTGCTGTGTTTCACGTTTCTGGAAGCACTTCAAAGTCTTTTACGCTCAGAGACACTAGATGGCACCCTAAGACATGAAAAGAAGTGTATTTTATGTAAATCAGTCTCAGGAACCATTTAAATGTGTCTGACACTCCTTTAAATTAAATCCTGTTCTGATACTGTATGTGAACAGTGTTATAGCTCAAAATCGGGAGGCCATATCACACCTCAATTAGAACAAAATCACACTGTATGCTTACCAGATATAAATACACACACACACACACACACACACACACACACACACACACACATATATATATATATATACAGTGCCCTCCAAATGTACTGAACAGTAAAGACAAAATTGCTCTGTTGGCTGTGGAGTCAAGACATTTACAAATATGATTAAAAGATGAATATGAGACAAAACTACAGAATGTCACATTTTATTATTGGGTGATTCAACACATAGATGTTTTACCAGCTAAGAAGTTCAGCACTTTTAGAGTTTCATCCCTCTATCTGATGTGAGCATAAGTATTGGAACAGTTGCCTCACAGGCCTTTCTAAGTGATCAGCTGTGTCTTGTTGCATTAATTCTTCAGATATTAAAAGCAGGGAATGTGTCATATCAGTTATATCCATTACTTCTGCATTCTGAATCTTGCATTGATGATGACACACACAAACCAGGATGAAGATGAGGGAGCTGACTTTGAGAGAAAAGCAAGCAATTTGGATGCTAAAAGAAAAGAGGAAGTCAGTTAGAGCTCTAGCATAAACAAAGGGCATGGAGAAATCAAGAGTTTGGAAACCACCAGCAACACCAGCAACCAACAACGACCTGATCGGCTGAGAAAACAACAGTAGTTGATGACAGACAAATCATAAAAGCTGTGAAAAATGAACCTAAAGACGTGTCTGTAAAATCACCAACAACTTCAGAAAGCTGGGTGATGCTCCAGAGCACCATTTACTGTCCTCAGGAGACTTTGACACAGAATTACAGATGCTCCACAGCAAGATGCAAACCTCTGACCAGCACCAAAAATAGACAGATTAGAGTTTGCAAAAAAGCACAAAGGTGAGCCAGAAGAGTTTGGAACTGTGTTTATGGACCGATGAGACAAAGATGAACCTTTATCTAAGTGATGGGAAAGCAAAAATGTGGAGGAAAAAAGGGAACTTCAAATGATCCCAAGCATACAGCCTCATCTGTAAAGCATGGTGGAGGTGTTGTCATGGCATGGGCATGCATGGCTGCCTCTGGAACAGGCCCTCTCAACTTAACTGATGACTTAATGTATGATGACAGTAGCAGAATGAATTTGGAAGGGTACAAAACCATCTTGTCTACCAATATTCAAGAAAATGCCACCAGATTCATTGGGAAGTGCTTCATATTGCATCAGGACAATGACCCAAAACACCCTGCCAGTTCAGTCAAGGAATTTATAAAGGAAAATAAATGGAAAGTCTTAGATTGCCCAAGTCAATCTCCAGATTTAAATCCGACTGAACATGAATTTCACCAGCTGAAGAGGAGAGTAAAGGCAGAAAGTCCCCAAAACAAGCAACAATTGGAATTGGCTGCATTAAAGGCTGGGAAAAGTATTTCAAAGGATGAGACCAAGAGTCTGGAGATGTCTATGGGTCACAGACTCACTGCTGTGATTGTGCGCAAGGGATCTGCAACTAAATAATAGCTTTTAATATTTTATATCTGCCTTATGTTCAACTGTCCCAATACTAATGCTCACATCAATGAGTGGGATGAACTCTAAAAGTGCTGTTCTTTTTATTTGGTAAAACACATATGTATTGTATGTGTTCAATTTAAATTTAAAGATTAAAATGCACATTTTTTATATAGAAATTGCCAGGATGTTGGAATTAAATGTTGTAATTAAAATATTTCAATTAAATCTTTTTAATTACATTTAATTTTCTTATGTGGGTGATTATTTATGCAATTTATGAAAAATTAAATGCAACTTAAAATTGTTGTTATTATTATTTTGCAGATGTTTCTTTTTTTTCTTTTTTTTTAAAGATGTTACTGTTTGAATTAAATGAAAAAATTTTAATTGAATTGCCTATACACTCTTAAAAATAAAGGTTCTTTATTGGCATCAATGGTTCCACAAAGAACCTTTACCATCCATGGAACCTTTTCATTCCACAAAAGGTTCTTTACAGTGGAAAAAGGTTCTTTAGATTATTCAAATGTTCTTCACACTAAGAAAAAATGGTTCACTGAAAGGTTCTTTGGGGAACCAAAACTAGTTCTCCTATGGTTGTGAAAACCCCCTCTGGAACCTTTATTTTTAAGAGTGTATATGCCATATATGGCTTATAGATCTTCTTTTGTATTTTTAGTACCAGTCAATCAGCATGCTGAATCAGTACTGTTTTATATTAAGCTGTAACGTGCATTGTGTATATAATGCACCATGCCATTCCAAGCATACTTAGCATGCCATGCTAAACTGATTATTGTAAGAATATGTGAACAGTTTCTTTTCGGCTTCACTTTCTCTCTCCCTTTCCTCTCCGGCATCTGCTGCTCCTCTGACAGTCGACCTTTTCTCCCCGAGTCTCGGCTGTAATCTGTCTCTCTGAGAGGCAGGAGTTGTGCCAGATAGCTTTATTTCTGCAGTCTGAAGCAGCAAATGGATTACACATTCAATTAACACACAATCCCTCCTGCGCTCGCAGCCTCACGGTCAATTTACATCCCGACAATACGGCACGGTTTAACAACACCTTACAGCAGCGGTTGTCAACCTTTTATGACCTGAGATCCCTCAACACGATGAACCCAGAGGTCCTGTTATAAAACAAAATTACCATATTATAATTTATATTTTAAAATTAGAATGATAATATTTTATTAAAATAAATGGAACAAAATAGTCAAATAAATAGATTTTAGACTATATATATATATATTATTTTTAATGTTATTTTTGTATTTTTAATTACTCATTTTTTTTTAATAATATTTATAATTAATAACAATTTAGAAAACACTAAAAACACAAGTAATTTGTTTTTATCAGTCCACAGTCTCCCTGCAGTACTTTCATGGGCCCCTAGGGGTCTGTGGACCTTCTTTTGAAACCTTTGGCTTTACAGGATGAAATTGAGTTTGTGACTAATAACTCTGAACTGAAAAAGTGTGACAATATCACACCTGTTCACTGCGAGCCTGCAGTTAAAGGGCATTGGTCTGTAAAAATTTCTCACAAGTGACAGAAAATTTGGAACACGGCTGTGTTTGGAATGAAACAGCAGCGTAGCGCACACTACATAGTATGTACTGTGTACTGTTTGCTAGCTTTAGTAAGTGAACAGTATGTGAAACTATGCAATATGCAACATTGTTTTTTGTGTTGTTGTCACATGAAACAATATTGACTGTTTAAATCAGACAGTAACAGCTTTTTTGTATTTTTTTCATTTATTATATTTAACATAAGGCTGCAACATAACAAAACATGAAAAAAACGAAGGGGTATGAATACTTTCGCAAGGCACTGTATGTATATGTGTATATATACAAAAATGCATTACCGTCAGATTTAAACAGTCAATATTTTGTCATTTGACAACAATTCAAAATGTTATATATATATAACATTTTGAATTGTTGTCAAATGACAAAATATTGACTGTTTAAATCTGACGGTAATGCATTTTTAATCTTTAATATCTAATGTTAAGTTGCATGTAATTTAGCATAAAATGTCTTTATTGTTGGCAGTCTAATAAAATAGTCACTCAAATAAAAATTCCAGCATTCTAAATATTCTAAATAAATATTTTTTTTATTTTAATTTAATTAATTAATTTATTTATATAAAATGTCTTAACTTTTGGTAGTCTGATCAAATAATCAGATCATTGAAATAAGAAATTTAAATGAACTTTAAACATTTTAAAATGTAATTTAAAATTTAAATATTTAAATTGCAACATTCTAAAGATTCTAACTATTTCCTTAAATTCAATTTTTTTATATATATATTTACTTTTGAAAGTCATTTGTCACAAAGTCATTTGTGAAGTTCTATGCACGTGTTGCATTGTGGGATCCGTTATTTCCATGCTTACAGAACATTTGCACACTATACATACTGCATATTGCAAAAATAGTATGCTAATTCTTTCAGTGTCATTAGTTACCTGAGGACTGAGAAGCATGTGATTCGGTGCTGTTGGCTGATTTATACAGAGCTGTCACAGCCCGTTGGCTCGTCTACTAACAGTCGGCATGTCGATGCCAGTCAATGCACCGAAGGTCGATCTCACTACTCCAGAGCAAAGGCTTTGGCACAGTCTGATGGCACCGCATCTTCCAGGTGGAAGGCATTTGAGCGAGCGCATTTCATGCAACATTAAAGAGACCGCAATCAGTCCAAAGTGCACAAAGTTCCTTCTGGATCTAACAGAGCTTTGAAGCAGAATATGCAGCAATATTCTGTCATCATTCTCTCCCAGTTTGACATTCTTTCACATTATAGCTTTGTGTGATGCACAGAATGATATTTAAGTAATTTATTTACTGATACTGTCACATATACTAATTTAATGGTGCTTTTTAGAGTAAATGGGTACGGAAGAGTAAATAATGACATAATGAGCATTTTTGGATGAACTGTCCCTTTAAGTGGGCGTTACATTATCAGAAGGGCAGTTAGTTGCTCCTTCTACTGTATATGGAGGACACACATCAGACTCTTCAGTATGCATCGTACTCTACATGCCCGTATCTATTTTTGAGCATCCTTCACTCGCCTAAAGGTTATATGACTCACAGAATTCCACCAAACAGGCTGGAGTTTCTGTGTGCCGTAGGACCTGCTTCATTATTCCCTCGCTAATTGTCCTGTGTCCTGTTCTGTCTCGGTTCTTTGCGTTTTTTCCCCTTCAAGTCTTAGCAGAAAGTTCCTAATCTCAGTAAAGGCACTGCAGTGTCATTGTGCATTCTGTTCACAGTTCACACAGGGAAGCTCGTTTTGGTGCAGACTGGTGGAGTTCGATAGTCTCACATTTAAAAACATGGATTCGTTTTTTTTTTTTTTGCATCATGGCATACATACATTATCACACATATTTGCATGCAATCACACAGCAGCCATCCAGATCACACTAGAAACTACAAAGGAATGCCATGGCAATTTCCTAGCTACCACCCACCTTACCTTAGCAACCATGGAACAACCACCCACAACCACACAGCAGCTGCATTGCCAGAGCTGGGTAGTAGCTGATTACTTGTAATCTGGATTACGTAATCAGATTCCAAAAATTAAGTACTTGTAATTAGATTACAGTCATAATCAGACTACAGTTACTTTTTTTATTGATTACTTGATAAATTCTGTATTGCAATAATTTTTCATCTTTTAAATTTTCCTTTCTAAAATGCCTACACAACATGCAGTTAAACAAATTATTAAATTTTTTAATAAGTGCTTTATTTTGATTGATGTTATTTAAAAATAATTTAAATTTAGATTTTTATGACTTAATTATTAGCTTTTCGTTAAACTCACAAACCCCCTGCAGTTCCTTCACAAACCCCAGTTTGGGAAACCTTGACATAATGTAATGTCACTTTATGTTGTAAATATTAATTCACTTTATGTTGTAAATATCAATGATTGGATTTTTTTTTTTTTTGCATTTTAATATCAAGATGATACAATATTATCCCATTTAAATCAATGTGATAAGTTACATTAAAAGTAATGTAAAGGTAATCAAAAAGTAGTCTGATGATATTACCTAAAATATGTAATGTAATGGATTACTAACTAATTATTTTTGTCGTGTAATTTGAAATCAGTAACGGACTACAATTTGTAAGTAATCTACCCAGCACTGTGCATAGCAACTTTGTTAACCACCTAGAACACTGTTGTAACATGTTAAAGCCACTCAGATGATATAGCAACGCCATTGCAGCAACCCAGCTCACATTAGCAACTATATAACACCTTGACAACCACTAGCAACCACAGGGAAATGCTAGGGCAACAACTTGGAACATCCTGACAACCACACAGAAATGCCTGAAACACACAAGCAAACAAAGACAAATGCCATGGCAACCACCTAGAACATTCTAACAACACATAGAAATGCCTTGGCAGCCATTCACAACTTCATAGCAGCTGTTTAGTCACATCTTGAAAATCACCTAGAACACTGTAGCAACCGCATAGCAACAGGCGAAAACTATTAAGAATATTCTTGAAACTACATAGCAATGCCCTGACAACCACCAGCAACACAAAATCAAACACAGAGAAACGCCATGGCAACCACTTAGAACATCCTAACAACCACATTGAAATGCCCTGGCAACCACCCACAGCTGCACAGCAACTGCATAGCAACATCTTGGTAACCACCTAGAACACTGTAGCAACACGCTTAAACTACTAAGAAGATTTTCTTACATAGCAACACCTTAGCAACCACCCAACTCACTTTAGCAACTATATAACAACACCCCGGCAACCACCCACAATACACTAGCAACCGCAAGAAATGGCAAGGGCAGCAATCTGGAACAACCACCCACATCTGCATAGCAACATCCTGGTACCTAGTAGCATCTGCATAACAACAGGCCAAAACTACCAACAACATTTTGCAACGCCCTGACAACCACCCACAACACATTAGCAACCGCATACCAGTACCCTGGCAACCGCTTAGCAACTACAGAACAGAGCCATGGCAACCATCCAAAACAATACTAGTACCCTAGCAACCACATAAAACAGCTTTTCAGTCACACAATACTCTAGCAACGCCCTGGCAACCAGCCATAACCCAGCAGCATCACTCGCATGTTTCTCAGACAATCTGAACATCTGCTTTATTTAGGGCCCTATGAAATCTGTTTTATTTTTTCCCAAATTCTGTTTAAATTTTTTTCAAATTCTGTTTTTTCTGTTTTAATTTTTCTGGATTCCATTCTTTTCTGTTTTAATTTTTCTAGACTCTGTTTTAATGTTTAAATTAAATGTTATCAATCACAAAGCATGTCATATTAATTTAAATCATGAACAATTTAACAGCAATTTATTAAAAGTTTAACAAAAATTAAATTTGTAAGGACCTATGAAACGCTTTTATTTTTAATATTTTTCTTAAATTTAGTTTTATTTTTACCAAATTCTGTGTTTTCATTTTCTGGATTCCATTTTAATGTTTAATTAAACTTTAATAATCAAAATCACCTATAAATAAATGATTTTATAAAAAAACTTTTTTTATTAAAAAAATTACTTTTTTCAGAAATACTGTGTGCTTTTACAATTTTCTGGTAAATAAATTGTGGTAAATAATTTTCTGGTAAATATTCCTTAAAAATAATGTTTTAATAACCATTTTATTATCAGTAGTAGTATTATCATTACATTAAGTAATATATTTGTGTCACAGTTTCTTCAGGTTAAACCGAACGTTTATTTTGACGGGTTGTTAAGACTTTTAAGTTTGCGTCTGCGCCATTCATTCACACAGAGACACGCAGAACATGCAGGATTCATTTTAAAACGTGTTTTTAGGCTTAATATTTCATGTTTTGATTCAAGCGTACTGACCTACTTTTGATTTATTCATCCAAAATTTGTCAAATTCTGTGACATTCCGCTTTATACAGTAAATTCCATTTTTATGACTGGATTCTGCGATTCCATTTTTTTTTTTTTTTTTGCATCGGGGAAATCATAGGGCCCTATTTATTTTCTATCATTTCTTCCTTGAACAGATGATTGCATAACAATCTGTTCTTGTCTTATTATCATGCAGAACTGGACATAGATATGCATGTCATCATATAATATACATACTGTGAATTGTTAATACAGTCGTTGTGCTGTCAGTGCTGTGCTGACATGAGAAGGAGCCTCCAGTCATGATGATTCACATCTCCTGCTTCTGATTATTTTCCAAGCATCATTACCTATCAGTCTACATCATGGGAGCACTGCAGAGCTCCAGTGAGATGTTTCCCAATTAATGAGGAGTCTCTCATTGGTTCGTTGACTTACTGCTCTGCCATTGGTGCGTCACTTGTTATCATACAGATAGAACAGAACGAACAGATCCGTTACGACTTTAGTGACTTTCACAGTAAACTTGAGTTATGTGGATTGTAAAATTATAGGACAAACGTCTGTCATTCAAGTTCTGCGTGATCCGGGTGGCCCACACCTTCAAGGGTGTATCATAGGGTGTATCATCTATTGTATCATAGAAACAGGATTTTTACATTTGTATATGCACACTTATTCAGCAAATTATTTTTGTGTAAGAGCAAATTCAGTACATCCTACTATTTATTTATTTATTTATTTGGGGGGATTTAAAAAGTGAAAAATAACTTAAAATATAGATTTTATTTGTTATATAATTATATGTAAATGATTATGAACAATATCATTTTATAAATATTATATGATGAATTATTTAGACATTATTAAATGTTATTGAATTAGTTCTTTATTTTTTATTAAAAATGTGAAAAATTATTTTATGTAAAATATATATTTTTTAATTTATTCTAAAATATTTTGTATATTCTACAGTTTCTGTTGTTTGTTTGTGTATTCATTTATAATTTATTATATAAATACAAATAATTTAATTATTATAAATGATGCAAAGAATAAATTAATGTTTATACATTATATATTAATTAATTTAGTTATTTTATATATTAGAATGTTTTATATATAGTATATATATAGTATATTATATCCTACAATTTGTATGTATTTATTTGATTAAAATGTGACTTAAAATGTATTAATATTGTAAAATATTTATTTTATATTATTGTTCTGTTTTATTTTATTTTATCCTAAGGATGAGAAACATGCAAGGAAAATATTAATGTGAAAACAAATTATACATAATTTTGCTACAGTAAACATACTAAATAAGCATATTTCAGATAAAAAAGGCCTCAAAAGTTGATGCCGTATCTTTATGACAAGTATGTGTGAGATTTATATTTGCATTTGATATTCAATACAGTTGATCAGTTCATGCTGGGAACTGAACCCATTAACCTGGCATTGCTAGCGTAATACTCTAGTGTTTGAACTACAGGAATGAGCATCAGCATCAGTTAATCTACAACCGGAAGCAAATAATAATCATGTGAGCTGTCTGGGTGAAGTTTGATAGTGTAATCTCATGGATGTAGGTGGGCCCGACTGCTTCACCCAGCGGACTCCTTTGTCTTGAAGGCAGAAGCAGACGTGGTTAGCCGCTCTGACGTGAATGACAGTACAGAGGAGAACACTGTCAGGTCAGATTTAGTCTGGCTGCTTTACACTCTCTGATCTGAGACAGACATGGTTTTTGGGCCCATTAACCCTGAAATGAAATCAGCGTCAAGTCAATCGCCGCTCCTCCTCTACCTTCTGTCTTTCGGTATGGAGACGGCTGAAGGAGCTCTCCAGCCAGAGGGAGAAGAAATTACGAACTCTAAACCCAACGACTGGCAGCACATACACAGACTTTCAGTCAGTAAAATCAATGTTCTGTCCTCTGTGCAATCCAAGATATGCTTGCTGTAAACTGCTTGTTTTCAAACTTTCTTTATTACCAGAACCTAGGAGTGTCTCTAATGAATTATTACAAGTATTATTTAAAAATATGGTTACACTTTACTTGAAGGGGTGTGCATAAGACTGACATGACACATTCATAATCATGACGTGACATGCATGTTTTTTTATGCATGTTTATGACAACTGTCATTAAGTGTCATTCGCTCAGTTGTGTAATTTTTAGTGCAAAGATGACATTGTTTGAGATGTCTTTGTTATGGGCTAGGGTTAGGGGTTAGGGTTAGGTGAAATAATGTCATCTTTGCATTAAAAATGACATAACTGAGCGAATGACACTTAATGACAGTTGTCATAAACATGCATAAAATGTGTCATGTCATGATTATGAAGGTGTCATGTCAGTCTTATGCACACCCCTTCAAGTAAAGTGTTACCAAAAATATTAATAAACGAACAAAAAAATGTAGTACTAAATAAATAAATAACTGTTGTAGAAACATTTTTCAGAAATTGCTCAGAAAAAGAAAGTAACACACTTAGAAATCTGGGATAACTAAAATAGTACTTTCTTGTAAAACATGAAAAACTTCAATAATATTTTTTCATGTACAAATTTTTACAAACAAACAAACAAAATGACAGTGTTAAACAAAAGTTGTTGAGGGGGTATATTATCATGTGACATTGAAGACTGGATGTAATGATGCTGATAATTTAGCTTTGATCACAGGAATAAATTACATTTTAAATATTCAAACAGTTATTTTAAACAGTAAAATATTTCAAAATTGGACTGTTTTTGTAGTTTTTGTTTTGGAAAAAAGATGAAAAAGGTTTTGGTTTTATATATATATATATATATATATATCCTGCAATTTGTATTTTTTATTTTTATCTATAATTTAAAATCTAAAATATATTATATTCATGAATTTATTCAAATGTTTAATTATTTATTTTCCTGTTGTCAACTAAAGAAATCCTATAAAATGGAGAGTGTTTTTTGCTGCACAGAACCATTGAAGAACCATAAGAATTGGATTTAATTTGTCAGCTAAAATATAGCTTTATAGCTATTTTCCCAGTTTTGTTTTCTATATTTTCACTACCAAAAAGAAAAACACCATTTACTCTGCTTTCATTTGCTGTAATAAGATCAGATCTCCTGCTCTTTTGTCCTGAGGGCTGATTTGGGAACAGGAGGCTTGTCATCTCTGACAAACATCAGATGATGATCATCATGACAGTGGTTGTTCCTCGTTAGCCGGCGGCGGTGTGCGTCGTGGTTCCTGTAGTCCTGACCTGTATGACAGCATTACCTGAACCGCAGAAAACAGCACAGAAAAGGGCAGCGCTGTCAGAGACAATGTCCTGCATCCATCCGACAGAAATTTGTGTGTGTGTGTTTTATGCTCAAACATGAAAGAGACATGAGGATGAATGGACGGTCACATTCACAGATGGATGTTTAGAAATGGCATACTACTTCTGCTGTATCCCACAATGCAATGAGCTCAACATGACCTTCCGTATCCACTGTGTTGCATGATATAAACACAGTTTTTAAATGTTTCAAATGGCAGCATGTGCATCTCATTGCAGATTTACTTCAAATGATATGCAGTCGTCAACTGGGAAAAAATTATGGTTTTTTTGATTTTTAAAAAAAATCCAATTTAGTGTCAAAATGTCTTAATTTTTAGTAGCCCTATCAGATTAGGTGTCGAAAACATGTTGGGTGTGTGTTGTACTGTGTCCCAATCTGGTATACAGTATTGTACACATTATATACTGTACATTTTCATTACTAAAATAAATACAATTAAATTTAGTAAAAAAAACTAAATATAAACTATAAATTAATATAAAAACTGTACTGACATACTTAAAAAAAAAAAAACAATAAAAATGAAAAAAAAAAAAAAAAACCAGACAAAAAATTACTAAAATTTGAACTAAAATTAGGGTAGGGTGAACAGTAGGGTTATTATAGTTTACTAAATCTAAAACCATACAATCAATCAATCAATAAACAAATTAATAATTACTTCAAATAAAATAAAACATTAAAAGAAATAAAATAAAAACTTAAGCTTGTTTTATTTCAGATAGTTACCATAACAACATTTCTCATTTTCATTTAGTTTAACTTAACTAAAACTAGAATTTAAAAAAATGATAAAAATGATATAGACATTCATATAGATACTGCATGTATTGAAAGAAAAATGATGAAAAAACACAATAAAATGACTAAAATAACTAAAATAAAAATTCAAAATAATAAAAACTGTTAGTAGAAGTATTACTATTATTAAAGTGTGACAACGATACTAAAATAAAACTAGGATACAGTAGTATCCTAGTAGAGACATTTTTTACTCAAAAATTGCTTGTAAATTTCACAAAAAAATACAAATAAATGGCAAGTAACATTAAGATAGGTTTTGAAGTAGAACAACGGAAATAGTCTCTTGTTAAACTCCGATAATCTGTCTCAATTATAGTATGACTTCAAAAAATCTAATTTTACAATATACTGCACATGTTGACACAGTATGTAAAATATAAAATATTCACATGCACAGTGTACTTACTATACACACTTTAGAAATAGAGCAGTGTGGCAGTATGCTGTTACAAAGCAATTGTTAAAGTGTCCTTGCATGAAAGCTCTGTGTTTCTGTCAGGCGTCTAATGTTCTCGCCGCGAGTTTGTCTTTAAGAACAGCCCCTGAGGAAACATGACCATGTGTGCGGTCCATTAGCATTCGTCTCAGCGTGACTCGACGAGGCCCGTCCAGAGCCGCTCACGGCTTGACTGACAGCTAATATGCGGCGGTTTCTTCCATTCCAGCTGGATCCGAATCTCTCCGTACTGTTTTCATTTCTAAGAGGGTAAATAACCAGCAATAAGCCAGGTGACATTGCGGTGCATTCGGCTGGGGATTCGAACACCGAGGCTTTAGCAGCTCAAAGCCTCATATGGCTTTATTGTGTTCCTCTATCCCTCGACAGCACTTGACAATAACGTTACAGGAGGTTATGATAGAGCGCCTTATGATAAAGAACACTGTTCAGCCTTCGTGTCCTTATCGCGCTGAATATAAAGCATGTTTTTTTTTTTCTTCAGAACGGCTTCGGTCTTTCATGAAATCCTGTCAGAGCAGTTGTGAAATACCTGCGGTGGGATATTGCACCATTCTTCAAGTAGAATAGCCCCCAGTTCTTATAGAGATTAAAGGAGGTTGAACTCTATAATCTTTGCAAACCTGTGCTTCCAATTGTCAGACACTATAGTTGTCCTTATGTGCATAACAATTACTGCATATATAGACTCCAGTAGGATTTGTTTTGAAAGAAATTAATACTTTTATTCAGCTAGGATGCATTACATTGATCAAAAGTGACAGTAAAGACATTTATTATGTTACTAAAGATTTATAATTAAAATAGATGCTGTTCTTTTTAACTTTCAATGCATCAGTGAATTCTGAAATCAGATGTATGGAGGTTTTCACAAAAAAAAAAAATGAAGCAGCACAACTGTTTTCAACACTGAAAATAATAAGAAATGTTTCTTGAGCAGCAAATCAGGATATTTGAATGATTTCTGAAGGATCATGTGACACTGAAGACTGGAGTAATGATGCTGAAAATTCAGCTTTGATCACAGAAATAAATTACATTTTACTATATATATTTAAATAAAAAAATATAGAAGCCTGTTTCCACCAAGGAATTAAAAAAAGGTAATTGCAGCTTTTCATCTCACAATTCTGATTTTTTGTTCCTCATAATTCTGAGTCTACATTTTTTTCTAAGTTTGGAGTTTTTTTATTTTTTGTCATTTTTATTTATTTAGATTTTTTTGTGTCTCACTTCTGAGTTGACATTTTGAAATTCTTTTTTGTTGTTTTTGTTTTTTATGCCACAGGATAAAAAGAAAAAGAATAAAGATATTTATAATACAGTCCATTTTTTTCTGACTGACTTTCCTTCCCAGAACTGCAAATTTATGTCTAGCAATTATGAGTTTATATTTTGAAATCCTGAGTTTGTAACTCACAATTGAGAGAAAAAAAATCAGAATTGTGGGATAAAGTCACAGTTATTGTTTTCATTTTTACAGAAAATTATTGATCAAATAAATGCGGCCTTGGTAAACATTACATAGTTCTTGCAAAAATATAAAAAATCCCAAACTTTTGAATGGTAGTGCATAAATAGTATAAAGATTATTATGTTTAATAAAATGTCTTTTTTTGTTGTTGTTGTTTTATAGCGGTCAATTAACCCTTTACTGCCACCATCAAATCAAATTAAACACTTGCACTCTTTGCATTCTCTGCATGTCCTAAAATGTAAACCTCTCCAGATGTAGGAAATACAAAGCAATATGTCTCAGTTGACCATGTTATGCTTTTTTGTGTGTTGTCTGTGCACAAGCAGTGAAAACACCTCTACCATAAATCCCAGCTTAATAAAGCTTACGGTGTGCAGTTTTTGTCTCTGTTGAGTTCAGCCTCAGTGCTGCTGATGTAGGTTACTCTTGTAGCAATGCAGTTACATTTCGTTACACTGCCATTGCCCTTTACACAGAACTAGCATGATTTCGCATAGACTTTTACACATAATTAACAAACAGTTTTGCAGTTGTGAGACCAGTGCACCTGCGGTGTCACAGTCTGTCCTCATTGTGACTGTTATTTATCTAATGTTTGCTTTGTAAATGCACATATCACTGCGCTAATTGTCAAGATATCCTTTCTAGCTGACGGGTTCTGCTAATTGGCAATCAACCTCATGTGACTGTTCTTTTGCAGCTGCATTTGTAATTTCGGATTTAATTACATTGAAGTCAGGAGTGTCCTTTTGTAGCGTCTCTGTTGTTTTATTCACAATCTGTGTCAACACCACTTGCACTCATACAATGCAGTGTGCAAATGCATCTGAAATAGCTATTAAAATGCTACTAAAAATGAAATGGCCAGCACAGCGTTACATGAGACTAGCATTGCAGGACATACAGAAATGGATGGGTTTTTCCAGCACATCTCTGCCAGGTCAGGCTCCATATCCATGTAAAAGGTGTTCAGATGCAGCTCTAAGAGTGAGAGCAGATAAATACTTCAGGTGCCATTTACAGTGATGAAACTCAGTGGACTGTTCACTTCAGTCTGAGGACTGAAGGATGAATATAGAGAAAGAAGCATTAAAAGGAAAGAAATAGGGAATAGTTTGGCTAAGAGAGACTCCTTTAGAGAGAGAGAGAAAGAGATAGAGAGAGAAATCAATAAATGAAAGCTTAAAAAACCTGTCCAAGTCACATTTCAGCCCAAAATCAAAAGAAGAAATTAAACTTTGCAAATGCAGTCTATTTTATGACTTTTATCTTTTTCTCAAGGTATAAATAAGCACTCAAATTTTTCTAAAAATTATTCAATATTATTTCAATTGTAAAGTATTTATGCATCATTTATCACATTAAAGTAATAAAACTGGGCTTAATTATCATAAAAAATGCAATAAATTCTTGATGGTCATTAAATAGGCTTCTTTTTATGCAAAATATAATTTCCTATTTTTCTGTGTGATTTCTTTGCGAGATGAGCCAGGTTATGGACGGGTCTGAGAGACAAAAATAAAATGCAATGAAAATCAATGCAGATGGCAAGGGTACAGCAAAAGGCTAAGAAAGGGTTGAGTTGGTAAAGGATGAAGTTACTGACATTTCGATTAGACCTGGAAAGGTCGTCAGTGTCCCAAGATACCAGTGTTGTTCAACTTTGACCTCTAGTACAAAATCCTTGTCCATGTCTTCATGTTGCACTAGTATGGCTAAATGGCAGGACCATTTTCTGTTGCTCTTGTCTTTATTTTAAAACACTTTTTGATGCAATTCAAATCAATAAGTTCACAGAGATGGCACCAGTCTTATATAGGCTTACAGCAAGATTCAGTCTTTGCTCATTGGTAGTTGCATGTTGAGCTGATTTTGTGATTTGCATTTTTATATTTTGCATCACTGCCACCAACAAAAAAAGTTCCAAACAAAGTCACAGCAGAATCATTGGCACACCAGGAAACACACAGTGTTTCTATGCTGAATGATTCAGTGTTTTTTTAACAAATCAGTTGACTTGCTCAGAAAGATAATCACTTTTTTCATAATGAGTCATTTCTGAACAAGTCAGTTGAGTGAATGATTCAATGACACACTCAAGATAATCACAGGTTTTGTTGCTAAATAAATCAGTGCTTTTAAATGAATCAGTTGAATGAATGCTTAAATGATCCCCTCATAAACAATCACTAGTTTTGTTGCAAAATGAATCTCTACTTTTGGGCAAATCAATGTAATGAATGATTCAACGACCCGCTCATAATGAAAATCACTTGTTTTGTTGCTAAATGAATTGGCTCTTTTGAATGAATCAATTGAATAAATGAATCAGTGACTCACTCATAAACTCACTCGTTTCATTGCTGAAGGAATCCATTTTTGAACAAATTGTTTGAATCGTGATTCAATGACCCGCTCATAAAGAAAGTCGCTTGTTTTGTTGCTAAATAAGTCAGTGCTTTTGAATAAGCTGATTGAATGAACGATTTACTCATTTTATAAAGAAAATAAAACATTTTTACCTACACTATGAAGACTATAATGTATAATAATATCATTTAGATATTTAAAGTGAAAGAAGACAGTGATTAGTCTATAAATATATGTTTGTAAGCACAGTGTATTTCATTTGTGCCCGAAAGAAACTTTCCAACATGCTATTCATTGGATTTTGGCTTCAATATTTCAAACCACATTTGCCTGAATGTGTCATGCATTTCATTCATATTTCTGGGTCTTTGCTTTCCTGAGAGCCAAGGCATGAATATATAGTCAAGCTCTGGTGTAGTCCATAAATATTTGCCTTTAAGTCTGGCAAAAAGAAGAAGAACTAGAAAACAGGCATTCTTTAGTCCATTTTTGCTTTAATTTGCATTATTTGACTTTTTCAGCAAAACAGTATTATAACAATAAGATGCTCAAATACCATATATAAGGGACTTGAGACAAGGGTATATTCAGCTACAGCCTCCTACATTCACAAAGAGCTTTTGATTTGTTCTGGGAACTGGAGCAGAACATCTTGGACTAAAAAAAAGTATAGCGTTCAGAGTCAGCACACTTACAGCGGGAGACAAGGATGGAAAACAAACATGTCTCCTCATATCACCGCTGTAACATAGAAGCGAGATGCTGAGACGTCAGCGTAGCTGAGCAGAAGAGTATGATTAGTGTTTTCCTGAGGTGTGACCAAATATATCTACCGCGCTATAGCAAAATCTCTACATTTCCAATGTCACACAGTATATACTAGCACAAAGAGATCATTTTCATACGAGTTGTTCAAACGAAAACCTGCAGTGGAATCTCTTCAGAAGCTGCTAATGACAGCCATGGGCAGGTTTCGCATCTCCAGATGCCGACAAAGGAAAGACGTTGCCAGTGTGTTTCCTTGGAAACTCCTTGAATAACAATTGCTGCTAGCTGTTTGTTGATGTTGCCAACTCTTCCAGTCTGATGCATGCCAGCATGTGCCTGTGTTTCAAGTGTGAGGCGCTGGTGTGGAACATATGCTTGGCAGCGCCGCATCTCATTGAAGCCAAAAACATGCAGACCTTGCACTTAGATGTTTGCAGTTGACCCGGAGTCCATAAGACCTGCCCTTAAAATATTTCTGACCAATCAAACCTTAGCAACTCTTTTTAATAGAGTCCATCAGTCGGGTTTTGAAAGTAAAAATCCCATATATTTTCTCCTTAGGGGAACTGATTTTTTGAAATTATTTTTATGCCTTTTTATTGAGATAGGACAGTAGAGAGAAAACAGGAAATTACTGATACAAATTGCTCCAAAAGAACCGCCCACTCCGATTAAGCATAATGAATTAACTGAGTCTCTTTATGCTCTCAAATGTAAATATTTGTGTATTTATATTTATACTTGCATGTTTTGCAATAAATGTAAAATTACAATTATTTTATATACATAATCAACCTATTTAAATCAATAGTTTTATATTTATCCATCATCATTTGCAATGCTTATAGTTCTTTCCCTCATTAAAGCTATTAATTGCACAGCCTTGTACCTTTGCTTCAAATCAAAGTTTGTAATGTTGTGATTCACCTCAATGCTGGTTGGTTTGGTTTTAACAGAATTTTTTTTTTTTTAATTCCTATGGGAAAAATTAATTCAAACATTCGGATTCAGTCGATTTAAAACAGTTTACTGCTTCATTTAGCCATTTCTTCTAAGAAATCTATTTTTACAAGGTGGAGATTTCGTATGAATTCATAGAATGTGATTTGTACAGAAACGTGCGATTTTTAAAAATCACCAGGCAACACAGTGTTTGTTTGCTAATTGATTTAGTGTTTTGAATCAGTTGACTGAATAATTGACAACAAATCAATTAAGTGAATGTTTCAATGACCCATTAATAAAAAAGGTCATTTGTTTTGTTGCTGAATGAATCATTGCTTTTGAATGAATCAGTTAAATGAATGTTTCAATAAATGTATTCAAGAAGGTCCATCCTTAAACCTGGGAAACCAGTAAGTGGGGACATAAGCAGATCATTCGAAAACTTACAAATGAGATTGTATCGAATTAGTGACCAGTTCGTCAAATGTAAAATAGTTACGAATTGCCATGAGTGTGTGTTGGAAAAAATGTATATGAAATGGTTTATATAGGTCCAACTCATGTAAGTCAAGTCAAGTCACCTTTATTTATATAGCGCTTTTAACAATACAGATTGTGTCAAAGCAACTTTCCAGTTTCAAAATAGGAAAATAGTGTGTCAATAATGTAAAATGACAAGATTAAACACTCAATTTTCAGTTAAAGACATTTCATTATTGAATTCAATGATGTCATCGTCCAGCTCAGTTCAGTTTGAGTAGTATTTGTGCAATCAAGTCGACAATATCACTGGAAATGAAGTGTCCCCAACTAAGCAAGCCAGAGGCGACAGCGACAAGGAATGGTAACAGAATGGAGAAAAAAACCTTGGGAGAAACCAGGCTCAGTCGGGGGGGCAGTTCTCCTCTGGCCAGACGAACCATCAGTTCAATTCCCACTGCAGCAAAGTCAGATTGTGTAAAGGACTCATCTGGTTCCTGTGGTCTTGTCCCGATGACTGTCTAGGTGACAAGGTCTTCACTGGCGATCTGTCTCTGGGGCTCATCTAGGTGTCCTGATCTCCGCTGACATTCAGGGCTGTAGAGGTCACCTCTAGGTGCTGATCCACCATCTGATCTGGATATGGACTGGATCCGGGTGGCTACCGTGATCTCAGAATAAGAAAGAAACAGACTAATATTAGCATAGATGCCATTCTTCTTACGATGTAACAAGTGCATCGGGTGTTATGGGAGGTGTTCCCGGTTCTGGTTGACCTAATTAATGCAGCCTAACAATCCTTTAACGGATCTGAATATTATAAGCGTATTAGTGTGTTATGTGTACACCAGGTTAAAGAGATGGGTCTTTAATCTAGATTTAAACTGACAGAGTGTGTCTGCCTCCCGAACAGTGTTAGATAGATTGTTCCAGAGTTTGGGTGCTAAATAGGAAAAGGATCTGCCGCCCACAGTTGAAGAAAAACATTTCACTCATTATTGTGCCATTTCTATGCAATGTTCTCCATTAGCAAATGTAATCCAGGGAGGTGGAGCTTAGTGAAGGGTATTCTGGGAATTCTATGACATATAATGGCAAGAAAGTATGCTAAGTTTAGCATATACTTGTTAATTTATTGAATGACAGATAATGAAGCCAACTATTTTGAACAAAGTTGTGTGAAAAACTCCCATAGTGCCTGGTTCTCAGCCAGCGTGCAATTTCACATGCTTACAGGTAAAAAAAATCACAGCCAGGAACAGATTAGCCGTAAGTACAGTGCTAAAGCTCACAGCAGAACTGGTGTTAGCGCCAACTCAGCCTCAATGAAGCCTTGTGACGTTCTGTGGTATGAATGTTGACTCTTGACACTTTTCCAATTGGGTCTTAAGACGCTCACCGCTGTGAGCTAATGTGAAGAGACGCTATGAAGCTTTGCGGAGACACACAGCTGATTACACGTTGAGAGTCGACTCGCTCGCGACCCGTCATTTTGAGTGCCTAGCGCAGGATGTCAAACGTGGACTGAACATTAATACCAATGTTTCCAAAAGCTATTGATGGCATCAGACGCTACACTGCAATTAACTGCTGCTAGCATGTAATTCACATGGCACTGCAATGGCACCATCTTAAGAACAAAAGACAGGTTGTAGTTAGCTTTGTTTGCTACAGCAAGCAACACTATTACTTGGGCTCTTACTTGGGGTAGTGATTTGAACTAACCCCTAATGCTAAGTCTGGTTTGTAACTTGCTAGCTTGTATAACTTTTCTATGCATCTGATTTGTGTACGTTAAAACAGGTGAATAAAATGTCACAGACACTCAGAACACCCTAGCAACTACTTTAAAACACACTAAATCCCAACCAGAACAACATAGCAACTGCATAGCAATTGACTAAAACCACCCGATCAGCTTAGCAACACACTAATAACCAACCAGAATAATTTAACAACCACATAGTAACACACTAAAAACCAAGCAGGACAACTTGGCAATCACAAAACAGCACAGTTAAAACCAAAAACACTTAGAACATCTTAGTAACCACATAGCAACACACTAAAAGCCAAAACCAATTAAAAAACTTTAGCCAGGGCATAGCAGCACACTAAAAATGGCCAAGAACAACTAAGCAACACACTAAAAACACTTAGAACACCTTAAAACTGCATAGCAACACCCTACAAACCACACAGAACACCCTAGCAACCACATAGCAACACACTAAAGACCAAGAACACCCTAGCAACCACATGGCAACACACTTAGCAACAGCATAGCAACACATTAAAAACACATTAAAATGGCATAAAACACCCTATAAACCACCTGGAACACCTTAGCAACCACATAGCAGCACACTAAAAAAATAACCATAACAACTTAGCAACTGCATAGCAACACACTAAAAACCTCCCATAACACCCTAGCAACCATATAGCAACAAATTGAAAACCAACCAGAACAGTTAAGAAACCACATAGCAACAGACTAAAAACAAACCAACACAACTAAACTAAAAAATCCTTAGAACACCTTAAAAAACGCCACAGCAACACCCTACAAACCACCCCGAACACCCTAGCAACACACTAAAACCAAGAAAAGCATAGCAACACAATCAAAATATAAACCACCCAGAACACTCTAGCAACCACATAACAACACATTAAAAACCAAGAACAGCTGAGCAACAGCATAGCTAAAAACCCAAAATCACCCAGAACACCCTAGCAACCACATAGCAACACACTAAAAACCACTTAGAACACCTTAAAATTGCATAGCAATGTCCTGCAAACCATCCAGAACACCCTAGCAACCACATAGTCACACACTAAAAAACAACCAGAACAACTTAGCAGCACATTAAAAACCTCCCACAACACCGTAGCAACCACATAGCAACAAACTAAAAACCGAGAACAGTTCAGCAACCGCATAGCAACACACTAAAAACCACCCAGAACATCCTAGCAACCACATTGGAATGCATTAAAGACCTTCCTGAATATACTAGCAACTGCACAGAAACGTGTTAAAAGTTAACAACTACTCAGAACATCTTAGCAACCACCATCAGAGAACTGTGAAATCTAGTCTCTCTACACAGAGGGTTAATTGAATACGCTGAGTAGATGGAGCGTTGCGACGTCTTCAAATAACCCTCGTAAGAATGTAAGTGTTTCTGTGTAAGAGTAAAGTCAGTCTACTTCACTTTCTCTCACACTCGGCTGCCTGGCGACGTTGCCTTGGCAACTGCACTGCATCCGTGAAGTCTGTGGAAGTGCAATCCTGCCCCCGATAAAAACACACACAAAGTCAAGGAGAAACACAGTGATGACTTCATTTTCTTCCCTAAATGAGAGTATATCGCTGGCGTTTAAATTGATGAGCATTGAAAGAATTTCCCCTGACACTCGTCTCTCTGATAGATACAAGCCCTGCCCACTGAGACAGAGAGGAACCAATCAGCATCTAGCGTTTTTTTTGTGGAGCTCAAGTGAGAAAGCCATTTAAGCTGCTTATATTGGCCATCTGAGCTTTAGCAATCCAGGATCAGGCTGTCTGATGAGGAGAAACACTGAAATTGTTTTAAATTGGCTGAAGTGCTCAGAATCTTAAAGGGATAGTTCAGCCAAAAATGAAAATTTGCTTTTAATTTACTCACCCTCAGGTCATCCGAGATGTACTGTAAGTCAATGGCTACCGTCACTTTCAGAGTCAAAAAAGCATATACAGGCAACACAAAATTAATCCCCGTGGCTCCTGACAGTATATTGAGGTCTTATAGGAAGCAAAACGATTGGTCTGTGCAAGAAACTGAACATTATGTACAACATTATTACCTGTAATCCAGAGCCGTGAACTGGTTCTTTCAGACAGTTTGATTCTATGAACTGGTTCAATTCACTAGACGCCACATATATGCGATTATAGCACACAATAATTATGATGTTTTACTTGTCTAAAGCATATAAAAGTGAATAAACATCTTCATCAGCTCACATTTTTACATAAATAATGAGAAACCATAAAAACTCTAATTTCACCCCTTCATTCAAGTGCTGGTTCACTCATGCACATATCAGTGGCTCATTGGTCTTCGGCCTGACTCGAACTGTTTCCTCAGTTCAGTAACTGTTGGAGGAACTGGAGCACTGAATCAGTTCATTCATCACAGGACCAGAAACGCTGCTATTTGGGATCATTTCCAGTCGGAGTGACCGTCAGGCGTCTGGAAGCAAGTGTAGATTGAGTAACTTGTAGATCTGTGTTGCTCGAGCCACAAACTGTTTCAGACGATTCAGTCAGGTTTGGTTAACTGGTTCAACTAGTTCACCAAAAAGAACCATTCAAAAGAATGATTCGTTCGCAAACCGAACATCACTCCGAACTATTTGTCTGTGGCTCTGGATTACAGTTAATAATGTTGTAAAAAATGTTCAGTTTCTTGCACAGACTGATTATTTCACTTCATAAGACCTCAATATATCATCAGGAGGCACAGGTATTAATTTTGTATTGCCTGATATGCTTTTTTGACTCTCCAAGTGCGGGTAGCCACTGACTTGCATTTCATGAATCTCTAAGGACAACAGTTTCAGCTAAAAATCTTCTTTACTGTTCTACTGAAGAAAAAAGTCATATACTTCTTGGATGGCATTAAGGTGAGTAAATTAACATTTTTGGATGAAATATCCACTACAGGATTCATATATTAAACCACAAACGTCAGTTGCGTTGTGAATACTACGTCAGTCTCTATTGGGACTTGATTGTCTGTGTGTTTGAGATGTTAAATCTTGATTCCTTTTAAAGTTGGTGTCTGCATTATTTCACTCCTGACCTCATTCTCCAGCTCACCATGGGAAAGCTCACACATGTAGTGCATGTAGAAATGAAACACTCCTTCTATTTTTAGCCCAGAGCTGCATTCTCGCCGTGTGCTTCACCACCAGCTGTGCTTCAGGTCGACACGCTGACACGTATCAAAACACTGCTGGCTGTGTGCACTTCCTCTAGAATCACTGTTTGATTTTACTTCACATCACTCCAGGTAAGAGGCTGGAGACATGCGTTGTTTGAGATGCTGAAGAGCGGATCCTATAGCAGCGTGACAAATGGGTTTTAAAACTAGGATTGTATGGC
>JAFVLL020001325.1:0-44838 GCA_021397915.2 Tor tambroides
GTGTTTGTCTTTGTCACAGCTCCACTGGTTGACTCCATCCCGAGACACAGCAGTTCTGCTATGCTGATGCTTCTGTCTGTGGTGTTTTTGGGTTTAGCTGTATTTCTCATCTACAAATTTAAGAGGTACATCCATGCAAACAGATTTTACATCACTTATTCTTTTTTACCAGGACTCGAGCCATTGAACTTCATTTCTTTTCATGCACACCATAGTTCTCGTTTCTGTTTATCTATATATAAAGATGAAATATAAAGTAAGATTTGATGGGATGGAATCGAGAGCGACTTTCCTTTGTATCCGGGATGTTTTGAGAGTGCTATTTTTGCTCATGCTAGTTGTAAAATCTAGTTATTAGTTTGGATATAGAAACGTGGGGGGAAAAATTGCAGGAAAATATCAATGAATTGTTTAATATGCAGCCATGGTTCCGCTACTGGAAAACTGTTTTGTAGCGCTTTGAATAATTTATTTGGTTTCAAAATAATTCAAATGGAAAAGACTCAGGGAAATGTTGAAACAATCATTAATAATGGATATAATTTTTCTCCCCCCAAGTAATTTAAAAACGAAGCGTATTTATGGAAATGTTACACTTGGAAAAACAAAGCAATTAGCTCACAAAATTAATAGTAATTTGAAAAAAAAAGAAAAAAGCAAAGACATTTATTCTAATTCATAAAAATATAAAGTGAGCTTGAAAAATAGCAAACACATTACAGTGTGGTTAGTGTGTTGGAAAAGCATGCCATGAAATTTCGAGGAATTACAAAAACATCTCTATAATTTGTTCCGGGTTATCCCGCAGTGTTATCAAGACAAGCGGCTTCTCAGTGCCTCTTATTGCTTGGGCAACTTCTTCTCCAGAAGTTATGAAATATACTCAGCAATCACAAAGGATTGTGATTACAGTCGCACCGTATTTAATAACTTCTTGTATTGCAGTTTAACAAGTTTGCATGCACACAGCCCTCATTTTGTGTTGTCATGCATGTTATGCCAATTTGCCACTGAAATAGGCACAAAAACAAACATGTTTTTTCACATTTGACTTTTTTGGTAATTTGATTTGAGATTTCTGAATTCAACCGAACATGTTGCAATTCCATTTTGTGCCTCTAGTGGCTCAGAAATTACACCTTTAAAGAAAATGTTAATGCTCATGTATTTTCCCAACAAAAACCTGTTCTGCAGAAAAATTCCTTGGATTAACATCTACGCAGAGGTGAACCATGAGAAAGAGCAGGAGATGATCAGTACGGTGGGCCAGAATGACGCCACACCAAAAATCACCCTGAGTGAGTTCTCCACCCAGAAAGAACTGATGGAGAAAGAGCTGGAGGCCCGTGCCAAACGTGAGTGATTTATAACATAAAACTTCAGAGAAAATATTTTTTTTAAGCTTAAAGTATACTATATGTTCACTATATATATTAAATTAAGATTAACAGTACTTCAGAAAAGAGCAAAAGCTTGTCTGATGCTAACAACATGACAAAAGATGCTAAAGTAGGATTGGTTAGAAATGTTTTTAAGCGTAGTGAACATAATGCTAACTTTTCCAGATACATCTCTGAATACTTGTCTTTCTGTAGTATTCAAAGGCTGAGTAGTTCTCAAGTAGAAATTACATGATAGAAAAAGTTATTTTTTTCCAGCTTCAGTCTTTTGCAGCCTCAGGACTATTTGAGTCACAGACCTACATGCTATCGTAAAACTACTCTTGCGGTGGGAAGCTTTGTGTTTTACACTAAAATATGAATCATTCAGCTTTTAGAATTACACAGTGAAAACCATCAGACCAAAAAACAGCCTTTGGAATCAAGAGAGTTTATAATCGGACACATAATGCATGCTAATGAGAACTATCTACAGTGGGCCCAAGTGTCCTTATTTCCCAAGTGGATGCGTCTGTGATCATGTAATTGCTTAATAACTGCAAATTAATATTTAATTGGTGCTGTTAAGCAGTGATTATAAAAGAGCGCTGATTAAACTATAAAAGGGGTCAAATTGGGGTCAGTGTGATAACAACAACTGTGATGAATAAACATGCAACATTCGGTGCCACGCGGAAAATAAATCCCACCACTCTTTCTGTGGGTGTTTAATAGGAGGATGAAACATTCATTTTTTTGCTTGATTTCTTACTTAATGGTTCAGTTTCTAGCCTGCTTTACATTCATTTTGCTTGCCTTCGTGAGGATAAATATTTAATGACTCTAATGCCAAAAACATCTAGTTTGTTCATTTATACTTGAGTAATATATAGTTGAGCGTATAATCAAGCATTTTAAGATAACATAAAATGGCATTCGATATGCATTTCACTTCTGTAATGTTATGCATTTCAAAGCAAACCATTTGTCCAACTTGAAGTCTTGTTGAGACTTATCCATTGAGATTTCACTGAATAGTGAAAAGTAGGTCTGGGTTGAAGAAAAGTCGTTTCAGGAAGTTATTTCAATTAAAAGCAAGATTATTAAATAAGTTTTCTTCTGAGTAATTGTCCAGGGACATGTGTTAAGAAAATAAATACACTTGCTGAAGTAGAATTTTGAAGGCTAATGTGTCATTTCTGTGTTTTCGACTAGTAGGCGGTGTGATCAACACCTGCGAAAGCACAAGGGAGATCCCCAACTGCACGAGTGTCTGAAAACGTCAAGAAAGAAGGCGGAGGTGTATTGTAATAATGTGTACAGAGGTATCACAATTTTAAAAGTTGACAGTTTTCTTTTTTGCTTTTTTTGTAATTTCAAAACACCGTCATTGTTAATAGTTTTCTAAGGAGCTCAGATTTGCATGGGTGTCTTGTTTGTTACGATCTGTGTGGAAAATAAGAATAGATTTAACTACTGAAAACATGCTTGGTTGAGAAATTAGGATTATTTACCAACATTTGAAATTCCAAAAATGTTGTTCTGAATATTACAGAACAGTAAGCGTAATGGAAAGTTGGGGGGAAAGCCACTTTCCCAGTGCATTTTTGAATTATATTTGTCAGTTTATCAGTTTGACATAGGGGGTGGAAAAAAAAAGTGGCTTTTAGTATCAAAAACGTCTGATTTTTGTTGGGTCAGAACTTATTTATGCCAAGTTCTTTTACCTGTTCAAACTGATTTTTCACACATTGTGAAGAGTGCATTTAGTGACTATATTAACTTAATTTTTAGGTTTTTAATCTCTTCAGTAGGTCATCTCATTTTTATATTTGTCATAACTTGAACTGAGGGAACAAAATTGCAGCTGAAGCATGCAAAAAAAGCCAACAGTGTTTATATCCCTCTCTATATTACAGCTTTGCCTTCTTCACGTAAGCAATCCTGCTCTGCAATCCTCTAAATTGGTGGTTGTTGAAACATTTCAACTTTTAATTACACATTTATCTCACTTATCAAGCCTTCGTCTAAAGACGAAGAGATATGGACTAAAATGTGAATTTTTCAGTCATGAAGTGAGATACCTTTCCAAAAGCACTGTGATAAAATGTCAATTTGAAGGCAAGTTTTTGTACTTCTATAAAGCGGGAATATACAGTAACTATTAAGAATCACGTCTCTATAGTAAAGCTTTTTTTGGAGCTCGAACTTAGGTAAAATCCATGAAATGTTTTGTGGAATAAATCTCTTGATATACAACCATGAACACAATAGAGCTTGATATCTTTCTGGAAAATGGTATAAAGTTTAACTTTAATTCTTACATACCTTCAGCTAAACGTAATTTATTGTAAGCTCCTCAAATATATACCGTTCGTGTGCATTCCATGAGGTTGTTTTTTTTACATTCAGCTTGTTCTTTTGACTTTTTTTGTAGATAAATGGCGTACATAATCATTTTGCTTCATAAGTGAATGCCTTACAAATAAGAATGCCTTTTGAATAATGTGTATTCATCATTTAGAATTGCAAATTAATTTATAACAGTTTAACAAAGTTTTTTTTTTTTTTTTTTTTGGTATACATTGTTAAGGTGTCTCATCTCCCAGGGATTGAAAAACCATTGAACTGTACAATATTCTCAGTAGGTCTCAAGTTTTAATTTCTTTGTATATACAGCAAGTGTATTTCATTTCATATCCTTATACTGTAAATATAATAGTGAAGACTGAAGTTCACTGGACACAGTCTGCTATACATTTCAGAAAGAGGGTGTTACGAATCCAAACAGTGATTCATTGATGTGCTGTAGATAAACCAGTGCTGTAAATAGTTTTTTTTTATTCAGTCATTGTACAAGAAAAAAAAAAGAGTAAAGACGTATTGCATATGCTTCAATGTTGCCATTTTGGATTTTGACCTCAGATTTAAAGCTGAATCTATAGAGAGCAGTGTTTCAGTATATGGTTAGCCATTTTGTATTGGAGTTGATTGCCTGTGTCACACGAAATGAATATAATTCATGAATAATAAGCAGGTGGTTTCTTAGATTCCATTGTGAATGTAAATGTATAGCAATATATCAGAATATAAGTGACTTTGGCCAAAATAACTCCCCAAGCAATTAATTCCTGTTCTACTCAATTAGTGAGATATTACAAACCAAAACATTGTGCTCCATCATTTCCATGTAAAATATATGTTTTATGAATACAGAGCTCTATTCAAAGATTTTTTTTTTTCTGTGTGAAACAGTACAATCAGATGTTATATTATTAAAACAAGTAAATTATGATACTAAAAATCAAAATGGGTATGTACCTTAGTATATCTTTTTAACTAGTGTTAAAACTAGTGTTGAAATCGTTTTGTTTTCATTTTTATCATTTTAAATAATGCATGCACCATACATTATTTCTCTGTTTTGAAACTTAGTGAGCTGTCTTAAACAGGACCTTTGTTTTAACACTGTCTACTTAGGCAGCATATGTGTGTGTCATAAAATAGTGCTATTGAATTTATTGCACTTGAATTTTTAAGGCTTACAATGTGGCCATAACATTGTTTTCAGAATCTGTGGCGTTTAGGTATATTTACCGTTCAGAGGTGCCATGAATGCATTTACACTGCTATTAGAATTGCATGAATAATGCAAAGAGATTAATTTTTAAATGGGTTTAAAATGAATATTGAAATATGGAATTATTATTATTTTAAATGCAGTCATACTGTAAATACGAAACTGCAACTGCCAGAAATAAGGGAGTCATTGCATTTAGAAAAAAAACCAAGTGATAGTCTTTGCGTTGGGAGCACTATGATGCCTTAAAATGCTGCCTACCTAGGCAGCTAACTAGGTTTTGGAACAGATCTCATATTATTCTGTTTATTTTGATCATCTCAGACCCAAAGTTTACTGATATTCCAGCCAGACTAACCACAACTTAACATGTACTATTGTATGTACTGATTTCTATCCAATATCTCCTCATCTTTCAAATTTAGAGCTTCTAGAAGAATCTGGCACACCAACTTCTGTTTCACCACAATATTTGAGGTATTTCACAGAAGGGAATTCAAAAATGAGTTTTAGGCATATGCGCAGGGCTATTGTTCAAATGTTTGGGGTCAGTACGATTTTATTTTATTTAAAATTTTTTTTAAGAAATTAACCATTTTATTGAGCAAGCATGCATTAAATTATGATCGAAAGTGACAGTAAAGACTTGCATTGTTCCAAAAAAAAAAAAAATCAAGAAAATGTATCACTGTTTCCACAAAAATATTAAGCAGCACAATTCTTTTTAACACTGATCATAATAAGAAATGTTAAGTAAGCATCAAATCAGCATATTAGAATGATTTCTGAAGAGCCATGTGATGCTCAAGACTGTGGTAATAATGCTGAAAATTCAGCTTTCATATTACATTCAAATAAAATAAAACTTATTTTAAAATATAATAATATTTGATGGGCATGAGAGACTTCTTTCAAAAACAATACCAAAATCCTACCGACTCCAACCTTTCAAACTGTAGAGTAAGTGAATATTCAAGTCTACAGATCTAGGCCAAATTTGCATACATTTTATGGTAGTTAACTTGCCATTTTTCCCCCTTTTTTTAACAATTCTAGAAAACAGCTCTGCATTTGTAAACGTGAGCATAGTCTCTCCAGATGCATACAGGCATGCTGTGTATGCTTTACACATACGCTTATCCTCCATAAAAGAACTGAAAATGGGCTACAGAGACTGGTTTAATGCATGACGTCTGCGCAGTCTAAAGCTGTGTGACATGAAGCAGTGTTTTACTCTTAATCTGGACTTCTCAGAGGCTCTACAGTGTGCTGAAGTCAGCATGCAATTACACTAGCACAGGCCCTGAGCCGAGGGAATGGGGGAAAGCTGCTACTTTACCATCCTGTCGCACACGCTCTCATTAACACTCGCAGGTCAGTTTAGCATCCCGCTTGATCTCTAATAGTCACAGTTGTTGTCTCACTCTAATAGTGACATTGATTTTTTTTTTTACTCATTGTATACTCATATCTTTAGTCCCCCACTCACCTAAATCTAAAAAGCAGAAAATCAACAAGAGATAAAGCTCAGATGTTTTGTAAAGGTATTTTGTTGTTCCCTTTTGATGTGGGTTTTGATGCACCCACATTCAAAAAAGGCCTAAATTTAAGATTTATGTATTTGAATTTCTTAGAAATTTTAGAAAGCATTTGTATCACACAGTTTTAACATAAAATAATGAACTTACTATGATGCTTATTTATTGGTCATATGTAAATAATTTGTGTAATTTACTAATAAAACTAATATTTACTAATAAACTAAATGTGTTTTAAATACACAATAAGCAGGTTTACACTTTAAAAAAAAATGACAAATGCAAATCATGAAAACATGTTTTTACATTATTTTAAGCAATTTTCAACTTTTTAAAATAAGTTATACAAGATTCAACTCATGTTTTTAAGTCAGTTCAATGTAATTTAAGTTAAAATTACTTATACAGCTTAAGTTGATTGTAAATTTAAGGCAGCAACATTTTTATTTTCTGTACAGTATATATCCATCATCAATAAATCCAATGTTTCATGCATTTTAAGTAATTAAATAATTGCTTGTTCCACAGCTAGCCATATTTAACCATGTTCATACTATTTAACTGAATAATACATTTTAATGTTTTTAAAAATATTTATTTTTTTTTAACAAAGAATAGATTTATGCTGATTGCAAGCAAATTATAGAAAAAAAAGGATTTGTTAAAAAAAAAATCAGAAAATCAACTTTTTTTTTTTTTTTTTTTTTTTTGAAAAATTAAACAGGTTGGTTTTCACAATGAACAGATTTATGCTAAGTCATTTGAAAAATAATAAAAAAAAAAATTATTTTAAAAATATGATTATTCAAATAAAATGCAATAGATGCAAATAGCTAATAATATTTTTTTTTTTTTTTTAATGCCCAAAGCTTATGTATGACTGACAAATATGCATTACATTAAGTTTATTAGTTTATTTTAAAACTGTGTAATCCAAATGAATGGAAAATTTATAAGCGATTCAAATACATAAATCTTACATTTTAGGCCTACATATATTGTTGAGAGCACATTGAAATCCCATTGGTCCAAAATTGAGCTCCACAGCTGTATGTCAAACAAGAAAATGCTCTGATTGGCTGTGATTTTGTCGCACATGCAGCATTTTTTCCTTCAGTGTAAAAGTTCTGGTTAGTCTGGAGAGCCGAGCACTTGTTCTAACCTGCTATCTAAGGTTAGTGAGACCCTAATGTAGAAAAGTACTTGCTGATGTTTAACAACTATTTGTGTTCTTTTAGCTTCTTTATTTAATGCCGTTGTGTGCTAATGAGCCTTCTCTCCCTCGTTCAGTGGAGTTGTATGATATCCATCAGGTTTTATTTGGTCTACTGACACTCTCTTTGTAATATAAATCATGACTTTGTAACAATAACGACACTATAAACATTAAAGCAAAATGAAGCTGGTGGAAAAGAAACTCGCCATACGATTTATGTGTGATAGAAAACCAGTAATGTTTTGACGAACAAATAATTGTAATACTTATCTCCCGTCGCACAAAATCTACAGCTGCATGACTCATGGTTATTGTTACATCTTGATTTCGATATTTCTATGGAAAACTACTGTCATTTTGGAATCGTTTCAAATAAATGTATTTTTGTACATCAGATACAGATTCCCGTCTGTGGTATTTTCGGATGCACACTACAGTGGCAGATTCGGGGTTTCTAATGATATTTGGTTGTCTTTAGGCAAAATGTGCACAGCTGGTGTGTGCTGGAGGCGAACCGAGCAGGTACACAAGGAAAACCTTAGGCGACAACTTATAATGCCATCACAAGGCTCTCAAGTCTTTCTATAAACAGAAGCACAAAAATTCCCTGGGTATTTGGAGCCACGCGACTGCGTGACATGTTTGCTGGTTAGATCTGCGAAAGAGAATCTGTTTAGTCCTTTCTAAAAATGACTGAAAAACCGTTTCTGCTGCAGCAGCGAATCAGAGAGCAGAGTCAGGGTAACGCTGGGTCTGATTCGCTGATCTAAACACACACACACACACAAGGTGTCCTTCACCGACTGACTGGGGAATTCTTATGTGGAATGACAGGTGGATGTCTTCGCTCTGATACAGCGTAAATGATAGTTGCTATTTTTGCTGGAATCTATATTTAGCCCAAGGCTGAGATCCCATGCAGCTCTGCAGGCCAGTAAATACATAAATTCTCCCAGTTGCAGAGGATTTGTGAATTCACTAATCAAACTTTGATATGTGAAATATACTCCCACTGGTGGTGCTTTAATTATCACTAGCTAGGGGTTTTAGTTTGTAGTCTTGAACATATGGGACACAAACAGAAACAAACACTTTCATCAAAGCTGCATGGCGTTTCTTCAACTACAGTGACTGAAAAAGATTACCGGAGAACATTTTACAAGAAAATACTTTTTCAGTTTTTCTGTCTTAAAAATGTCACATTTAACTCAATTTATTACTTGCTGTTTTTTTTTTGTTTGTTTTTTTTTGTGAAATGTACTTGTAGTTTTTAAATGTTTCTTTAAAAAAAAAAAAAAAATTCTGCAAATTACAAATGTCTGTTGTTTTGAAGTCATTTGCACCATGACCAACCGTTTTGACACTAATAATGTTTTTATTATCAAGTGTACTTGGTTCCCATGGATACAACAGTGTCAAGCAAGAGCATGTTGGAGATGAAATACAGTGTTTGAAGAAAAAGGAAATCAAGACACAGAATATTTTATTATGTGTCATTTCCAATCAAATTATGTAAATGTGGGATCTAGCATTGTTTGTTTGTTCTCCTTGCAACTACACACAAATTCATAGGGAGGAGATAATATGCAGAACATTTTTAATCATCAATAAATCCAGTTTCTCATAAATTTTAACAAATAGAATATTGCTTGTTAAACAGCTAGACATATTTTATGTTCATACTTTCTAACTGAAACAATGTTGCTGATTTCACAAAAAAAACAAAACAGTTTGATTAAAAAAAAAACATTTTAAAAAGATGATTATTCAAATAAAATCAAATATATACAAAAGGTTAATAATAAATTGTCATTTTTATTTATTATTTAATTCTAAAGATCTTGTTTCTTTTATGACTGACAAATATGAATCACATTAAATTTATTCATTTATGTTAAAACTAAGCAGTCCAAATGGATGGAAATTTTATATGCAACTCAAATCCATAAATCTTTAATGTAGGCCTAAATATTTTGGTGAGTGCACTGAAAAATTTCATTTGTCAGCTGCACATCCATGATGCGAATCTCTCGTTCCACCATATCCCAAAGGTGCTCTGTTGGATTGAGATCTGGTGACTGTGGAGGCCATTTGAGTAAAGTGAACTTATTGTCATGTTCAAGAAACCAGTCTGAGATGATTTGAGCTTTGTGACATGGTGCATTATCCTACTGGAAGTAGCCATCAGAAGATGGGTACACTGTAGTCATAAAGGGATGGACATGGTCAGCAACAATACTCAGGTAGGCTGTGGCATTTAAACGGTGCTCAATTGGTACTAAGGGGCCCAAAGTGTGCCAAGAAAATATCCCCCACACCATTACACCACCACCACCAGCCTGAACCGTTGAGACAAGGCAGGATGGATCCATGCTTTCATGTTCTTTACGCCAAATTCTGACCCTACCATCTGAATGTCGCAGCAGAAATCGAGACTCATCAGACCAGGCAATGTTTTTCCAATCTTCTATTGTCCAATTTTGGTGAGCCTGTGCGAATTGTAGCCTCCGTTTCCTGTTCTTAGCTGACAGGAGCGGCACCCGGTGTGGTCTTCTGCTGCTGTAGCCCATCTGCTTCAGGGTTCGACGTGTTGTGCATTCAGAGATGGTATTCTGCATACCTTGGTTGTAACGAGTGGTTATTTGAGTTGCCTTTCTATCATCTCTAACCAGTCTGCCCATTCTCCTCTGACCTCTGACATCAACAAGGCATTTTCGTCCACACAACTGCCGCTCACTGGATATTTTCTCTTTTTCGGACCATGCTCTGTAAACCCTAGAGATGGTTGTGTGTGAAAATCCCAGTAGATCAGCAGTTTTTGAAATACTCAGGCCAGCCTGTCTGGCACCAACAACCTTTCCCCGTTCAAAGTCACTTAAATCCACTTTCTTCCCCATTCTGATGCTCGGTTTGAACTTCAGCAAGTCGTCTTCACCACATCTAGATGCCTAAATGCATTGAGTTGCTGCCATGTGATTGGCTGATTAGCAATTTGTGTTACCAAGCAATTGAACAGGTGTACCTAATAAAGTGGCCGGTGAGTGTGTGTGTGTGTGTGTATTAGAGCACTGTCAAACGATTGATCGCGATTAATCACATCCAAAATAAAAGATTTGTTTACACAATATATGTATGTGTACTGTGTATATTTATTATGTATATATAAATACACACACATACATGTATATATTTCAGAAAAATATGCTATTTTTATATATTAAATAGTGTCTTGTCTTGGATCAATGGCAAACCATAAGTGCTGATATTATCACTTTGAATATTTACATACATTACAAATATATAATTCAGTGTTTAGTTTAAAACGTTACAGATACAAATTGGGTTGTACGAGATGAGCCTCCACAGATAGTTACTGCCAGAAATTCACACCCTGTCGAACATGGCATCAACTGAAATGTACATCAACAGGAAGTAAGTAGAGTCTATATGTGGGCGTATGTTGGATTTCCTATCCACATTTTCTCTGTTGCTAACTCTCTTTCCCGCTCCAGGAATGAAATGATTGGGACCTGGCTTTCCACAGAGCTTGATAAAAGACCCTTGTCAGGGAAGTTGGCAGCATTGTCATTGCACATTGTCATTTCCGAACTCGACCCACGAGATTGCTCTTGCCAGGGTAAGAAAGTACTCTGTCAGTTAATAGGGCTTCCCTACTTTAAACTTTATTTCATTATTTGATATTTTTGGGGGCGGGGGTACAGCTGGCTGATGGGACTTGGACATGGAACAGACATGCTAGATGGCGAGTTGGCATAAATGCAGTCGATTTTTCTCTTTCCTTGCGGAGGAAGGCATCCAGACCGAGGCCTCATTACGCCATAGGTTAGATTAATCTCTCAACCTGTCCTTCCTTCTTTCTCCAACCTACATATACTCGTTCTCTCTCTCTTTCTCTCTCATACGCTCACGCAATTGCTATCTACCTTTCACATCCAATCTACTCCTCCATCTGTCCCTCTCGCCCTTCTGTCTCTCTTTCTCCTCCCGGTCTATTATTCGCTCACCTTCAACCTTGAGAGCGGATGGCGGTGTGGTTTACATCTCCGTATCCCCAAACGTAAGCGCTGGAGTCTAGTGGGGTTAGTGAAAATGAAAGAGCTAATGAAAGACCGTAACTCAGACAATGACTCGCACAACGTGTCGGGATTCTGGCAGGGGTCTTGATGTATAATTGCTTTTAAAAAACAATCAACATCTCATTAATCTTTGTGGTGCTTTTGTGACACGCTTGATGATGTGAGGGGCTTGCCGTGATATGGCTTAAAGAAGCCATGATATCAAAACTGAAGAAACTGTGTGGCCTTTAGCTCATGTCTGTTAGCTTTGAAGCCATTTGGTACTCTTATAATTTGATCAAATTGAAGACATTTTTTTTTTTCGTTGGTTAATATTATTATTATCATTATGTTATTCTTGATGTTATTATTGTTGAGTGTGTATGTATGCATCTATTGTATCTCCTTAATTGTATTCCTATTAATTTTATTTATTTTTCATGGAATACAAAAGGACACTTGTTATTGTTGTTGTTTATATGTTGCTGTATTGCTGTATTTATTTGTAGTTATTAAGTTTACTTAGTATATATGTAGATTTTTTGTAATACAAAAGAACACTTATTATCATTACGTATTTATATATATATATATATATATATATAATTTTTTTTTTCAAAATAAGTTTTTGTAATCATTATTTGTATTTTTTATTTATTTTTTGTTCATTTTTTATTCTTTATGGAATACAACAGAACATTTATTATTGTTGTTGCTTCTATGTATTTATTTTTCATGGAATACAAGAGGACATTTATAATAATAATAATAATAATTATTATTATTATTATTATTATTATTATTATTATTATTAATATTATTAATAAATTAATACATTTCTTATTTTAATAGTATCACTGCTTTTAAAGGAATATCTCAGGAAAACTTAAGTGACATTTTAAAGCACATAATGGTTTTCTTTTGCAACTGTCTGATAAATCATTAAGTAAATGTTATGCTTTTATCAGATCATGTCATATCTTTCATAACACTTGAGAAACTGTGTGCAAAGTTTAGTGCATATTTATTTGAAGTTGAGACTTCTTTGCCAAAATAAATAAAGAAAGAAAGAAAGAAAGAAAGAAAAGAAAAGAAAAGAAAATCAGATTATTATTTTTTTATGTGATCTAAACTCTAATGAGGTAAAATGATCTTTTTGCTGGTTCCCAAGGGTTTATAAATAGCTTGTTATTTCTCACAGTGTTTGGATCTTATCAAATTTGTTGGGTGTTATTCAGACATAACACATGATTAAAGCTTATAAATATCATATTTCCAATCTTCTCTGCCACAGGTTAAAGAGGACGGGCGGGGGGGATTTCATACATTTATGTATGATTATACACTTGCTTGTCTTCGGAGCAGATGGAAGTGCTAAATATTCAACATATGCCCAACATGGAAATTAATGTGAACCTTTTTGATCAGTTACCACCATCAGCCAGCGGTGATTTATCAGCCAACAAACTACATATTTATCACTATTTTTTTAACCTTCAGGTAAACTAGTGGACAGTCAAGAGTTAGCATCTCGCATTACTTTGTGAATTTTATAACTTGCAAATGCATAAATGCTTATGATGTGCAAGCATATCACAAGCCCATACAGATACACGAAAAAAAAACGGGCCTAGTCTCACCTGAGACCTAGTTTCACTCACACAAATACTTCTCCAGATTTGATGTTAATTAACAGAGAGCAACAGGTGACTAAGTATCTCAGTTAATGTGATACATGTCCATTATTTTCATAAGCTCATATTCAGTATCATAATTAGGCCTTTTGGAAATCATTGAACTTCTCACTGACGTTTCATCCCTTGACACAAGACCTTGGCGGATGCCCTCTGAAAGTAATATTCAGCAGACTATAGATGGAGGCACATCGATGATTCCAGATAAGAAAGTGTTCGTCTGATATACAGATTATCCCACTGATTTTAATTTAGATATATAGAATAAATATTCATAAAGATAAGAGCAATCATGTGTGAAGAATTAGGAAATTGAAGTCTATTACCAGCCACTATTGGGGAACTTTGTATGTTTCATTGTAGTTTTATATTAGTTTCATAAGGTCACGCGGCTCTTCTAATACTTAGTATTGATCCGATGTTATTAATAATTCCATTCTGGCTTTCCTAAAAGATTTGAATTATCATAACGATGACTTGACTATTCCACGCAACAGTTCACATCCTTCGGAAGACATATGGCTGTGTCGCTCCTTGCTAAAATAAATATGACGGTGACCCAGAAATGTCAATAATGCAGGGAAATGATCAGCACATTTAGTCAGACACCAGTAATGTGACACACTTAAGACGGGAAATGTGTTGTGAGTTCACAGGGTGTTTTGGAATTCCGTGAGAGTTCTCAAACTCTTTGATGAAGTCGGATCCCCAAATGATTCCAGACAACATCTGTCCCTTCACTTTCCATTCCAGATAGTGTAACAAGCATATGGAATCTGTCTGAAGTTATTGTATTCTCGGAGAATACAATCCCAAAGCTTCCTACAAACCACCTTTATCTTAATGGACTGTTAATCCTTTGGGCATTAAAGGTTCTTGTTTTAGAACCGATAATAAGAAAACGACATCTCTTACATGGTGGATACATTTAAAACTACTTTTTAGAAGTATTTTGAACTTGTCAGTGCTTTGGAACTGGATTTTCAATTACATAAAAGTGATGATTTTGTGAAACATTACCACAAGGCTTCTTTGCATTTATATTCACATTTATGCTTGAAGATAAACACAAAATAGTCTAAGCAAAAATGGTTTCTCATTTCCTATGGTGTACCAAGTCTTCAGCCATACGATAGATTTGTGTGATAAACAGAAGTCTGGATATTATTTAAGTATTTTACAAGGTGGCATAAGCAGATTCTACTAATTCATAAGCCACCTATTTGCCAAAATGTATAGTTACAAATTGTGTTCCTGGAGCTCACATTGGCGTGTTTATTAGAGTTCTTACGATGCCAGATTCTCGAATCTTTTCAATGAATCAAACAATCCAATTCACTCACCTCTTCTGAATGATTCATTTGATTCACTGATTCAGCTACATTTATAAACACACCAGACAGATGGTAATTTCCGAGAAAGCTGTTTAAGACAGCGACATACTTTTAACTCACGCTTTTCCATGCACATGTGCACTCTTCAAAAACCAGTAAGAACGTGTTTAAATTACGTGTGAACTGCGTTCACTGGATGAAATCCAGCTTTCATTTAATTTCTTTAATTTAAATAAAGCGAAAGGAAAGGCGGCAATTCACCTGTTATGCTGGTTGCCAGCCGCAAGCAAAAACCAAGAAGAAAAAGAAGCAGCATAAGGAAAGCGGCGCTCAGTTATATAACGCTGCTTTCTGCACAAACCCTGCAAACCATTTTCTTAAAGGGCACCTATTATGCAAAATCCACTTTTACATGGTGTTTGGACATAAGTATGTGTTGGCAGTGTGTGAACACAACCACCCTACAATGATAAAAATCCATCTGCTCCTTATTTTTTAATCCCCAAATTAAAATCCACCAAATCAGTCTCACTAGTCATGCGTTTTGATTCTCTAAGCAATATGACATCACATTGCTTAGGCCCCGCCCACGATGTCTTTGCTACGTTTCTGGACCTTGATCATGTAAGGACCCTTGCTGTCCATGGGAGAGTCAGAGAGCTCTCGGAATTCATCAAAAATATCTTAATTTGTGTTCCGAAGATGAACAAAGGTCTTACGGGTTTGGAATGACATGAGGGTGAGTAATTAATGACAGAATTTTCATTTTTGGGTGAACTATCCCTTTAAGTAGGCTACATGTAAATGGAAAGGAGCCACCTTTCATTATATCGATAAGAATGTCGGAAAAAGGAAAGTCATACTGGTTTGGAAAGACATGAGGGTGAGTAAATGATGACAAGTATTTATTTCTCTTTTTTTGGCGGTGAACTATTCTTTTAAGGTAAGGTAACAGACTTTGTGAGGAATTAGCTTAGATTTACTAGAAAATGCTTCATTTCCGTTTGAATCCTTAAGCGGTTCTTATATGGGTGAATTACTTAAAAGGCTTAGTCTGGGTCAAACATCTGTCACAGAATTTTCACCTCACCTTGCAGAAGTGTTTACTTCAACAAGTCTCAGCGCTGGGGCTCAAGTCTGTCATTTCGACGGGTCTTTGATCTGAGCGTAGCTGCAGATTTTAATACTTGATGCGCCATTAGATGAGGATGCGAAGGTGAATCTTCCATCTGAAATTAAAAACAGCCTCAGAATACTACCTCAATAATGCATTAATGCCCTGATTTATCCAGCTGTAATGGAATATTTTGCCGTGGGCTAACTGTCTTGGCCTCTTGAATATCTTCTGCCTCCAAAATATGCTCAGCTGTATGGGAGACACTGCTGCTCATTCCTTTACTCATGAATAATGGTTGTGGGCATGATATATGCATACAGAACTTTGGAAATTGTAGTCCTCTGCATTAGAAACGATTATTTAAAGTTTGCCACAATAAATCCTCAGCAACTGACATTGAATGTCCATGTGCGTGTTTTTCTGAAATCAATGTTTATTTAAAAGAAAAAAAACACACATCTTTCTAGTTCTGCACCTGCTGAATTCATTCAACAGAAAATGAAAGGAAAAACACCTTTGGTTTTCTCTGATTGCTCAAGCTCCCCTGTGTTACACAACCAAATGAGCCAAGTCTCTTTAATCTAAGATTTGACATTCAGCGGTGCGAGAAAGTCACTGAACTTGAATCGCATTTGCATCTTTCTCATGATGGATCAGATTAAAGAAACAAGATGATTGCGCAAGGTCCCCTGACAGATTTTTTAGGCCTTACCTTCAGAATTAAAGGTAATCCTAAACCCGTGCCTCTGTGGATGTCCTCGTACATCAAAAGGGGTTTTGTATGACGAGAAATACATTTGCATAATTAACAAACAAGTGAGCACACCGCAGATGCACAATGTTTTGGAATAATTTGAGTGAATATGGATGAAAGACGAGGATCATGAAATAAGCATCTGGAATGTTCATCTCTAGCCAAGATGTTGCAGTTTGGATTAGCTACAGATTGAAGCTTGATCATTACACCTGTGCAAAAAGATGCATTCTGTAACTTGTAAATGTTGGAAATGAACAGGGTTTGGTACAAGTGAAGCCAAATAAAGGTCAGTTATGAAGTTAAATTGAATTCAGAATGCCTTTTAAAGTCTGAATTGAAAGTGAATTGATGTTGCAAACAGGATGCATAATTGTAATTCAAATTTGAATGCAACAAAGTACAATTAGTTTCCATGAAGAACCTTTAACCTTTCCATTCAACATAAGAAGGTTCTTTATACACTCTTAAAAATAAAGGTGCTTCATGATGCCATAGAAGAACCTTTTTTTGTCTAAATGGCTCCATAGGGAACCTTTAACATCTGAAGAACCTTTCTGCTTCACAAAAGGTTCTTTGTGGCAAAAGAAGGTTCTTCAGATTATAAAAAGGTAAGAAAGAGATCTTTAAAGAACCTTTGACTGAATGGTAAAATGGTTCTTCTATGGCATCGCTGTGAAGAACCTTTTAAGTACCTTTATTATTAAGAGTGTAGTGGAAAAACGTTTTTTAAATTTTTTAAGTTTTTTAAATCTTCACAATTTGTTGGTGCGGGTCTTCTGTGGAGATGCAATGACATTTACTGAGCTCATGGACACCAGATTTCTCAGTAGAGATCTCTCGTCAGTTGTAAGTCCAGCATTCTGCACGTGTTTCTCTGGGAAACCACACTTCATCTCAGTTTCTGTGGACGGTGGATGTTATTTATGGACAGAAACTGACATGAAACAACAGGGAATGACAGTTTAAAAGGATACTGGACAATCTGGCCAAATTCAAATATCAATGCAAAGGTCAATTAAGTTTGATTTTCCTCTTGCAGCTCATGCAAAATGACTCCGCACGGACAGAAGAATTAATTAATGGAGCTTCGCAGATGGAGGCGTGTGTCCCGACCGATTGACCAGAAAGAGGCCATAAAAAGTCTCTTTTGCGAACAGTGTCAGCTCCACGGGAGAAAGCACTAGGCATATTATTCCCTTCTGCAGGATGACTGAGCGTTTGATTCTATTCAATATCCCGACACAGCCGAACAGTAGCCTGTAAATGTCAATATCCCCTGTAGGCTCCTGTGTTTGTGGTCAACAATCTGTCCCGCTGGTTCAGAACAAAATACAGAAATGCAAATAAACAAAACTGGTGAAACAAAACTTTTCAAAAAAAATCAAAAGCCACTATAAAACAGAGAGAGAGAGAGAAAAAATCGAAACAAGATAAATGATTTTGAGGCGAGTTGAATATACATTGTACATCGGGATGAGAGATCTGTTCCTAGAATTGTGTAAATCCTGAAGTGCCTTCTGGACATGGCTCCAGGACAAATAAGTAAGGCATAATCACAGCCATCCGGTCATTAACACAAAATAAACTCTGACAGGGTAATGAAGACTCTGGAGCAAAGCAGAGTAGCCACTTATTACACAAGCACTTAGCAAATAAATAAATAAATACTACACATGAAATATTGATTGGAGCTGAACTAATGCTATCTTATATGTAGACTAGCTGAAAGCTTCCAGTAAAACAGTCTGTCTGACAAATGTTTCGGCATATATGTGTGTGTATATCTACTGTATGTGTGTGTGTGTGTGTGTGTGCATAAATCATTTGTTACCCTGGACCACAAAACCAGTCTTAAGTCGCTGGGGTATATTTGTAGCAATAGCCAAAAATGCACTGTATGGGTCAAAATTATTGATTTTTCTTTTTTGCCAAAAATCATTAGGACATTAAGTAAAGATCATGTTCCATGAAGATATTTTGTAAATATACTACTGTAAATATATCAAAACTTAATTTTTATTAGTAACATGCATTGCTAAGAACTTAGCAATTTCTTGGACAACTTTAAAGGCGATTTTCTCAATATTTTGACTTTTTTTTTTTTTTTTTTTTTTTTGCACCCTCAGATTCTCAGTTTTGAAAAATTGACCCTTCTGACTGGTTTTGTGGTCCAGGGTCACATTTCTCCTACAGTATATAAAAATTGCATTCAAAAATGTTTTTGAAAGATGTCTCTTATGCTCACCAGTGCAGCATTTATTTGATCAGAAATATAGTAAAAAGTACAGTACTCTTGTGAATTATTACAAATCAAAATGTTTTCTGTTTGAATATATTTTAAAAGGTAACTAATTCCTGTGATGGTAAAGCTCAGTATTCAGTGTTACATGATCATTCAGAAATCATTGTAATAGCTGATTTGCTGCTCAAGAAACATTTATTTTTGTTATTAATAGTAAAAGAGAGTGAGAGAGAGAGATTTTATTTTTTCAATTGCATAGCTATTTTACTTTTTCTATGGACTTAATAATGAAGATTTTGTATGTCTATAATTATTTAGTTACACTGTAAAGTCAGCAGCCATAAAATATGGCATGCTGCAATATATAAAGCTGCATGTGGGTAGAAGAGTTTGCCCTTTGTGGAAAGGAATGACATATTTGTGTACAGTGAAAGTGTGGTATTAACCTCAGAAAGCCACAGAGGAGAGTTGTAGGATGTGCCATCAGCAGATCTGAGCTGTCAAAACCAATGTCTCAAACACAAGGCAACACATTACATTTTTAACAGTGGGAGTAAAAGAAGTGAATATTTCATCATCTTTTTCATTATTGCATTTTCTCCATTTGTCATATACCGGAAGAAAATGGTGTCAGTGCACATTAAAAACAAAAAGTCATATGAAATACTAAGAACAATTAGGACCTTGGGTTGCGTTGACGCCGAAAGCAAGCTGTGTGCTGCATTGTGCAAACTGAAATCTAAGCTTGTACAAATTAAATAAATAGAATTACATAATGAAACTTAAGAACCTGGATGTTTCCAGTGCATCATCAAGACACCCCCTGCAGTTTTGTTATTAAACACTGCGTGTAGTTCCTCAAGTGGTGTTTTGTCACACGACCAGTTGTATTTCTTTGATTTGGCCCGTAAGGCTGGCTGCCCTAATTCACACCCGTTAAATTGTAAGGTTATAAATAACTCCTGAGATGCAGTATTTTCCCTGCCTACTTTAATGTGTCCTCACTCTAACCCGAGTACAAACCCTACTCCTACAGCCAAGAGCGCTGAATCACTATTTGACAAGCAACAGCACTTGCAAATTGTGGAAAAATACTTCAAAACTGAAATACTCTCTTGCTTGCAATATCTAAATACACTAACAATTGTAAAACTATTCAATTAATAGTTGTAAGAATTAATACTAATAAAGTAGAAGTGGATAAATCTATCTATCTATCTATCTATCTATCTATCTATCTATGTGCAGCAGTAGTCTAATGACAGGACTACACGCTTCATTTGTCTAATGTAGTTTGGCAGCTGTGAGATATTAGGGAGTGCAGACAAGTTTTGTAAAGTGACAGTGTTCATTCTGAGTAAACAGAAAAGAGTGAAGGTTGTGTTGAGTGTTTCAAAAACGAATCAAGGTTAGTTTATGGAGTTGAGTAGTGGTTAAAAATCTGAGCTGGCAAACTCTGGAAAGGGTGATCTATGAACTAAAGAGCTCCTTAAATCCCACATCACCATTGTGCCCTTGAGCGAAGTGCTTAATTCTAGGTTTGCCCGAAGGGGACCGTCTCCTGTAGTAAGTGTACTGTAAGCCGCTTTGGATGAAAAGTATTTGCCAAGTAATGTCTGTCATTTTGAACGTTTTCACCACAAGTGCCCTTGGGGAGATAAAACTAAATCAGTGGCTCTCAACTGTTCAAGTATGATTGATGCAATCTAAAGATCTAGTGCCATCTAGTCGCAACAATTTGTTAAGCTAACTGATATCTGTGAGTGCAGAAGCTTTATGTATGACATATTTTGATTAATATCAATATTCCTCTAGTCAAAATAAATCATCAGTCCCTTCACTGGCCATTTTGGAGGTCTGTGGATAAAACCAACAAGAGTAGCATATGAAATATGTATTCAGAATTAGATCTTAAAAAACATCTCTTATCTAAATTACACACACAGCTGGAAGATAGATACTGTGTATCACCACATGTTGTTTCATTTGTGAATGAATTTACATGTTTGAACAAATCGATTATGGAAATATTTTCATGACTCACATAAAGAATGTGCTGCATCCAAAATCGCATACTTATCTGTTGTATAGGAAAAAACGGTATATGAATAGAGTAGTACATATGTCCGAATTCACAGTATTCATATGAGAGTAGGCAAAAAGTAGCCTGATGATCTATTTTTTTTATTTTGAATTGGGCAATTGCTTATTTAATAAATTGGCTAATCTTCAAAATGTTTGCCATTAAAAATGAGTTTGGATTGGTTTTTTTAACAGTGCACCTAAAATGCTGTTTTATAAGATAAGTCAAAGGCAATTTTGCAACAGGTAGGATTCAGTTTATGATACTTCTTATTCTCATTGTACAGTGGCTGTGTCCGAAATCGCCCCCTATAACCTTATTCACTATTAGTCCACTAATGTAGTTCAATTGAAGAAGTGAAAGAAAACACGTGAGTGAATTCAGACACTTGGTGGAAGGGCTGCTAGTTTGTGCTTACTGATTAAAAATTTCGGCAAACTGGCTGGTAATGAAAAGATTTGCCTTGAACTATTTAATAATCAATTGGAAATAATTGTACACCTAATGGGATTATGCTGTACCCATTTTGAACAAGCTGTTTGGAAAATGGATGGACTATTCATCTTCTGACGAGATGCGGGCATTTATTCGGCGTGACCCTCACAGTGCATTATGGGTAGTCACTAGCCATTGTGTGTACATTGGACACTCATGTACACTCATTGTTGCGGTGCATTATGGGATTGAATAAGTGCTCTCGATAACATCCACACACTCTCAGAGATGCCCTATTTAGCCTTATAGAGGGTGATTTCGGACACAGCCAGTAATTGACAGTTGCACAACTCTGACAGAAATTCAATAACGTCAAGGCTGTATTGTGATTGGTTAGCAAGGCACACATGATGCAGCATTGTGCTTTCTCTAATGGTAGAGCGAAGGACCCTGGTATCTCTCAATAATAAGACCATATCTCACTGACCATTTTACCATCCCATGAGGCCGCGAGAAAGGATTTGTGAAAGGCAGCAAAGCGAAGCTTGATGCTTGTAGGTCACATGAAAGTAACAAAATGACGAATCCAGTATGTACTTTTTGCGAAGTAAATAAATTGAAGGACTTACAAAGAGAGTATGCAAATTTCAGACACAGCCAGTCAATTCTTTTGTTCCTGAGTAAATCAGCGTTTTTGAATGAATCAGTGAATCAATGATTCACTCATAAAGACAGTCACTTGTCGCCACCTACTGGCGTAACAACAAACTCCTCAACGCTAATGCACAGACTTGCTGAAAATTGCAAACATTCTGATTTCAAGTCATTCTTTTGGGCCAAACAGAATAATATCTGCACTTCCGGTGGGTTGAGCACCAAGCCTTGATTACCTTGAATGTACAAAGTTGCTTTGAAAAGCATCTGACAAAAAATATAAATGTAAATGTGTCACTTTTTTTGTCATTTGCCCCAGTTTTGCCGCTCTCTTTAGCATGCATAATAAAATTGTGGTGTATGACCACGCAGCTTATTGCTTGTGAACAGTTTATTGCTTGTTTATTTTATAAAATAAAATAAAATGATTATGATGATGATTATTATTATTATTATTATTATTATTATTATTATTATATTTAAGCAATACATGATTTGCATACACTTATTTTTATTAAATTTATTTTATACACATTTTATGTACACACATATTTGTATATTATTATACATTTCTATCATATCATGTAGCACAGTTTGAGAATCACTGAGCTAAACAAATATACACAAACACTGAAGGAAGGAAGTGTATAGCTTGACTATAGAATCATATATTAAGGGTGGAGGGGATTCTTGTCTAAGTGCACTTGAACGTGTTTTTCTGAACACTTCACAGGAGTGTTGATACTAGCCAGTCCTCTGAGGCCATCATCATGTCCTATCCAGCAGAGCACATCTGCATCTGTCTCTATAAAATGAGGAGCCGAAAGTGATGTCTCTGATCACCCGGTGTGTGCGCTGCAGTGCCCATAAATAGAGTAGTAAATGTAATTACAGCGTAGCGGGAGCGCAGGTGCCCGTGGTTTGGTGAGCGTGTGTGTGCTCACAGGTCTCACCCATATGTCTTCACACAGATGTGTACTCTGTAGATACTCTGACTGTTCCACCGAGACCTGTACTCCAGCTGGGGAGAGGTGTTGGCAGGTCTGTGTGTGTGGATGCTTTCACCGTCCCAAGCTGGTTGATTATTAATGCTGCAAAGTAGCTGCAGTAAACTTTGTTTACTTCTTTATTTCTGTATTCCTTTCCATATCAGTTGACTTCACAGACATGATGTTTTAATGATGGGATTAATATTTATCCCTAGTGCTGTACTGAAAAATCCTTCATTTGGTGTTTCTGGTCAAAACTGACTGGCCTTTTAAAAATCGATTGTAAATATCTCATTATTATCACCCACCACATCTTGGGTGTTTTTATCAACTTGTTTTCTGTCAATTACCAAAGTTTTTCTTTTTGTAACTCATCACCTCAGTGATCTGAGCTCATGCACCTCAGATTTCGAGTGAAAAAAACAACAACAAAAAAAAAAAACATTATTTGTGGATAATTTTGGCAATATTCACTCAAAAACAGGTGCATAAGCTCTCAGATCAGTGAGGACCTATGATCAATCAGTTCCAGAAAGAAATACAAAACCTGTGCAATTGAAAGCAAACAAGTTGTTAAAAATGAATTTAAAAGTTGGTAATAATACAGCATAAAGAGAAATTAATAAGCATTTTTTACAGTCATTTTTGACCAGAAACATCATATTATGGGACTGAATGGTTTACAAAGTTTTAAATGTGAATATTTTTCTTATATAAAGGATACACTTCACTTCAGAAGGCCTTTATTAACCCCCGGAGCCGTGTGGAGCACTTTTTATGATGGATTTATTTTGCTTCAAAATCTTGACCTCCATTCACTGCCATTATAAAGGTGGAAGAGCCAGGACATTTTTTAATATAATTCTGAGTGTATTCGTCTGAACAGCCTGGTCTCATTGTATATAGGCATTAGCACAGAACATTTTCAAGAACAAAACATACAATTTTCTACATTCTTTTGATGCTGAAACATACAGTTTGAGAATGTATTTCAACATTTAAAACGTAAACATATGCATTTTAAGCTAAAAAAACGTAACCTATTTACTATTTTTTGACCCCTCAACTTACCCTCAAACCTAAACCTACCCATTTTATAGCGAATATGAAAAGATATTATATGTAACTGACCAAAATGTGCAGGGAAATGACAATATAGCATTAAAAAGATACATATTTTTTTATAGTTACTAATTGCTAGTCGCTATAAAGACAAAAATGACTGACAGATAAGTGCAGTGTACGTTTAAATGCTGTAAATACATCAGTATTGCACGTTTTAATGTCTGTAAAAACATATGTACGTTTTATAGAACCACATATTATGTAAAATGCATACAAATTATCATGAGATCACATTGGTCTGAAAGAAGAAGTCATATACACCTAAGATAGCATAGGGTGTGTAAATCATGGAGTAATTTTCATTTTTGGTTTGAACTATCCCTTTAACCAAGAAAAAGCATTTTAAAAACTGGATGTTCTGAACATTCAGAAACAATGTTTGTATAAAGTTATGGGAAGATTTTTAGAACGTATTTTTGTTAGCTTGGTACCTGCAGAAACAAACACTGAATTGTGTTAGCACTGCATGTACGAGATAGCATGATTGCAAACTTTTGCAAACTTCTGCAAAGATGTTGCATCAGTCCTCATTGGTCCTGAAAGACATGACTGCACATAAGATCATCTGCACTTCTTGCCTTTCCCTCCTGTATCTTTTAGGTTCTCCTGTTTCTGTAGGTGTTGTGAATAAACCTCAGGGAAGCATCACGACCACTGTTGTGACATAAACAGGCATCCCAGCATGCTCAGCTAATGAGTATGCAGGCTCTCTCCTCTTCTCTCTCTCAGACACACACAAACTCTTTGCGATCAGTCTATGACATGAAGCGTGGACAAAGTCCTGGAAGACTGCAAGACTGCTGGAACTCTCAACTCTACTGTCTACACTTGCTGTGGAGTTTTTTTTAAATGTCAAAATTAATAACATCTCAGAATCAACTCACCTTTCAGAAGTTTAGGTTTAGGAAATGCATCGATAATAACATTGAAAATAATAAGAAATGTTTCTTGAGCATCGATTCAGCGTATTAGAATGATTCTGAAGGATCATGTGACACTGAAGACTGGAATAATGATGCTGAAAATTATATTTTTATTACAAGTTATTTTAAATTGCAATAATATTTCATAATAGTACTACCTTTACTGTTTCTGGCCAAATGAATGCAGATACAGAAATGAAGATATTTTGAAAAATGTTGGTATCCAAATAGCTGACGGTAGCCATTGACTGCCATAGTACGGGGAAAATTAAAATACTATGGAAGTCAATGGCTGCCATCAACTTTTAGGTTACCACATTCTTCAAAATATCTTATTTTCTGTTCAACAGAAGAAAGAAACTTATACAGGTTTGAAACAACTTGAGTATGAGTAAATGACGATAGATTTTACATTTAGGGATGAACTATCCCTTTAATTGATGAGACTTCTTTAAAAAAAAAAAAAACATTAAATACATTAGGTTGCACCAACACCACTAAACTTAAAAATGATAGTTCACCCAAAAATAAAAATTCTGTCATCATTTATTCACCCTCTTCTTTCTTTCTGCAGAATGCAAAAAAAAAAAAAAAAAAATCTTATTTAGCATTCAGTAAAAGATAATAGGGTTCAAAACACACACTTAAAACAATAAAAAATAAATATTTTGTGTTCCACAGAAGAAAAATAGTCATACAGGTTTTGTCATGAGAGTATGATAGCAAAATTGTTCATTTTTTGATAAACTATTCCTTTAATGTCTATAATCAATCTGCATATGCAAGACTGGGACCACCATATAGTTTTTCCCCAGTGTATACAGCACCATTCCCAAAATGCACACTTCATAAAACCCAGCATTTGGTTTTACTTTGAGTTCCATTAAGGCTTTAATGTCACATATTTCTTTATAGCGCTAATTTTGCAGCATAGGTCCCTTAAGACATATTTTTGCACCGTGCCCACTGAAACCTCATTCCTCCTCCAAAACTCCAGTGATTTATTCTCTGAGTTTCCTCGGCAAGATGATGTTTTACATGTGGAGTGCTGTGTCCGGCTGACCATGACTTTCGCTTCATTGTGAATGCAGGCAGGAAGTACTGATGCATGAAGCCTCCGCTCCTATAAGGATGAGTCCCTCAGAGCATCTGTTATGAGATTATAAATGAGGCAGCCAGTGCCACAAGGACAGAGGAACTACTGATGGACTTTTGATCAAACCAGTCAACACCAACACACGGAGGCGTCTGCTGTCCGACTGGAGAGCTAGAGAGAGTGGTTATTTTAATGATATCCAGTAAAATAAAAGATTATTGTCTATCAGACATGGGTATATGCCACAAAATACTGTTTCTTCAACTGAACCTAGTGGGTACATTTACATAAAACCCTGTGAAACACAAAGAAAGAAAGAAATACAGGTTTGTAATAGCATGAGGGTGAGTAAACAATGACAGAATTGTCCTTTAAGCTTAAAACATGCCTAAAAAATTGCATTTTTCATGCAGGTCCAGTTGTAAATATATGTAAACAAAAACGATTGGCTGTTTTATCTGTAAGGCAGGGCTACGTCTGGCCTCCTATTTCTCCTGTTCAAATGTTCATGAGTGGATATCTCTCTTAGTTTGTACTAGTGTTCATCAAATGAAACATAAAAGAAACAAAGTAACAAATAAGGTATCAACAATAGTTTTTGACTACAGTAAAAAAACAAAAACAAATACAGTATATGTATATGTATGTATGAATGTATGTGTATTCACACACACACATATATATATATACATACATTTACTTGAAATATAAATCTTCTGTTACACTATAAATGTTTTGTCACTTCTGATCAATTTAATATGGTAATGTATGATGACTACTCTTCATTTTTCCTTTGATATGACAATATGATAAAGTTTGAATCATTTTTTTAAATGAATGATTTTTTTAATGTCAAGAAACAAAATACAGTATAATAATACTGTATTTTCAGTATAACAATACCGTATAATTTTCTCTCTCTCTCTCTCTCTCTCTCTCTTCAATGTAGAATTGATTTATCCATTTGAAACCAAACTTTTTAATTATTTATATGACAAATTTAGTTGCAAATTGAAATGGGTGCTCCTGCAAAGTCACATCCACAGGGAGTATTATTTAGTTTCTCAATAATGACACAAAATCCATGATTTCCCAAAGTCCTTAAACAAAATGTTTAGTATCACATATTTTAGTCAACTTAAAAAAAATAAATAAAACATTTTACACAGCTGTCGTTATTTACGAACCAAGTGACTAATAAGTCTAGACTCACTAAAAAGGTAGACCCATTGATTTTCCAGAGCTGAAACATCAAAACAATATAATCACATTCAGTGGATGTTAAAATCTTTTTCATTTATTTTATATTAAAGCTCTCTTCTCAGGCAAAATCATTTATTGGCTCTCCTATGTTTCATTCTGGCTGTGTTGTTAACGACAATGTATATTTGATCTGCTTCAGAATGAGATATTACTAAAACCCAGTACACCGCTGTTGACAAAACGATAAATCATCAGGGATAATCAGCCCTGGTTGAGCTGAAGAGAATGTCCTCATAAACTGATCCTAGACCAGTTTTCACTACTCAAAGTCAGACTGTGCGATTTGGAAATCCACAGAAACCCATAAAAACTAATCACAGATCGGAGGAAGCGAATATTTTCACCACATTTCCCACCCGCAGAGTGAATTTTCTCTATCAAATCTAACTTTTATGCTTTCTTTTTTTTTTCTGGTATTGATCAGAAAGGAGACAGATGACAGCTAAAATAATGCTTTTTTAGGCTTGAGCGAGTGTTTCAAAGGAGATGAATTACACAGTGTGTTATAAATATCCCACAGAGCTCCTGTTGGGTCCCACCCGGAACAATCTATTTGTAGAATGTCAGGGAAAAAAATGGGGATATAAATCTTTGGTTTGTAAATAGCAAATTGGGAATAATCATTGAAGTGAATCTGTTTTTGATGGGGGTGGCACAGGGGGTTTTGGAGATTATGCTTTGGTGCTTTTGGATTTCATTTGTTATCAACAACATGATTAGTAAGAGCCCTAGCCAAACAGCTGATCACATGGCAGACTAGGGTATGCATCTGATTAATATTTCATGCAATCAGAAGACCATAATAAACAGACGTCTACTCTGAGCCTTATAATTATAAAAATAAACATAAGAAATTGGCAGTGACCTCACTGATTAGGCATATACCTGAAGTGTGGTCTCAAAAAGTATTTAGATTTTTCATTTAAAAAGTTAATTTCTTGCATTAGGGTAGGTTTGCATGACAACAATTGTACTAAAAACAGAAAAGTTTGCGGTTTTGAAAAGGTTTGTGTAAAGGCGGCAATGTTGTCAAAATGATCCCAGTTCACACAGATTCGTGAAAACAACTATAATGCTGTATTATGCATGCCAGGCCAGTTGTTGGCGATGTTACTTTGTAAAGAAACACTAAGCATCTGCACATATATACATTTCTATCGACTGAATGTGTAATACGCATGCACATGACGTCACCGTTTTCATAAATTCACGTTTTTGTAGTTTATAACGATATCGTTTTTCAAAAACTTGCACTTTGAAACCCGTTTTCAAATGTTTGCATTTTCAGGCCCCAAAATTCCATTGTTGTGTAAATGTGCGGCCAAAGCTCACAAAAGATTTTCCATTTTTAGTTGAAAATGGTGTTGTGTAGCTAAACAGAATCTTGCAAATTATAATTTATCTGAGAACTAACTATATTCTCAGATGCTTTGGTTTCTTCTGGATTAATTTTCTTTCTTGGTGAAAAAAAAAAAAATAAAACACTGGAAAAATTAAATTTAAAAGGTAAGGTGCTCATACCCAGCTAACAAAAATATGCTATGTAAATGCTATTTTTGAATGTTGTCTGGACGTTAAAGGTTTTTTTTTTTTTTTTTGGTGATACAGTATGAACATTAAGGGAACATTCCATTTTATTATTTTGCATAGGCTGCATCATGTAAAAGTAATATTTAAAAAAAAAAAAAACCTTAGATGGGTGTTAAACTAAAATGTTACAGAAAAAAACCCCGTTCCATTAAATAATGTTTTGAGAACATTATTAATGAAGAGATATCTTTGAATGAACATTTAGCTTAACACTACTAGAAGAACGTTTGTTTATAACGTTGTCAGAACATTCTGAGAACATCCCCTATGGCTTTATAGTTCAAAAACAAAATTTAAACTTTTTTGTTAAGTGCTTAGCTCATAAGCTGCACTTGCTGTATTGTTAAAATAAAATGCAACTTGGTTTTACATTTTATGAATACAACATTCATTCATTATTTTGCGGCCTACTACAAACTTTTTGCATTTTATCAATTTTGCCGTGTCTTCAATTCTCCGAGCTACATTACATTTGCAACACAAAACATCAGAAATAGCTTTTAAATGAGTGTTGGCGTCTTTGTTACCTCTGCTTCTGTCTCCGCACAGTCAGCAGTCGCTGAGGGTTCACTCTAATATGTGATCGGCAGCAATTACACGTGTCTCCTCTGATGCAGAGCTAATGGGACTGGATGAGACCCAGTCCAGCTCCTCTGCTTGATCGGAAATCAATTTCACTTTTACAACCCTACATAAATTCAAATACAGCGAGCCAGGACTGCTGAGAAGATACTCAAGCATAATGCCATTGGCGAGAACCATGAAATATTTCAAGACACCTCTGGAGCTGGCTGTATTTATTATTCTAACGGAAAAATAAGGCATAAAACATAAACTGAGGCAAGCTATACTGCACGAATGAGTCCTATTATAAGAGCCAACTGGGAAACAATCAGCTGAATGCTCCGGCACAATGTCATTTCACTTTACATTGGCGCATATCCAATTTTGCGGTGGCATATGCATATAAAATGTCTTATATAAATCATTAACTGTCATTTAGTCTGATTCATTAACCGCGCACATACGTAAAAAAAAAAAAAAATACTATGTGCGACATTTCTTATTCATTGGTATGCTCACACTTTACATGTATTGTATTAGTGGAATTTTTAAGTAACTCTTGATGCATATTACTTAATGAATCACCTAATCATTCATTTATCGGATTTGTACAGAACACTGGTTCTCACATTCAGGAGCCATTTACTCAAGTGATTCGTTCAAAACAGATTCATGTAGAAAAGCATATCAACTGATTTGGAGATACACAACTCACTCTGAAGTTTTTGACTCTGAACTGTTTTCGCTGGCAAAACAAATAAAGTAACAGGACACATTGTGTCTAAAAAAGTAAGTAACTCAGTTTTCACCTGTTTATTGAACTGATTTATTGGGCAACACTATTGATTTGAATAACTATCACAAGCGTTTTTTTTTTTACCTTTGGTGGAATAACGCAGTCTCAGCACACTTTGTGGGGTAATGTTTAATTATTCGTACAGTCTGTATAAATATGCTGTTGATTACCTGAAGTCTATGCAGTTTCGATTGTGTTTCAACTCCTTTTCAGAGTGAGACATAAAACGAGTACGTGAGACGTTTACAAATTGGATATAGCCTACAGTAACTGCTGTGCGGAAAGCCCTTATATGGAAACGGTTTGAGTTGTTATTATGCTAATTACTAACTCCAGGCACACTCTCCTCATTTAGAATACATTTAGAATAATCCAAATTCGTCAATATTAGAACAAGGGTAGAAAAAAATCATGTTGTAGGCCTAAATGAAATATTGAGAATCCTTTCCATTCTCATACAGTAACACACATGATTTTATAATCATATTATAATGATTTCTGAAGGATCAAAGGAATAAATTGCATTTTAAAATATATTCAAATTGAAAACAGTTATTTTAAATTGTAATAATATTACACAATATGACTATTTTTACTACATTTGTGATCAAATAAATGCAGCCTTGGTGAGCAATAAGAGACTTCATTCAAAAACATAAAAAAATACTCTGATTGAAAAATGGAATCAAATATAACCAGTAGCGAAAATGTAGTTTTCTAATTGAAAGTTTAACTGTCAATTCGAAAAGATAACTAAAAATATTATTTCATATATTTCTAAATGCTAACATTGAGTCTTTTAATATTTAAAGTCACAATCTAAACCAAAGAGGTAACATTTGCAGATGGTGTCCTAACACATTACACCCCTGTCTGATGTATATTGAATGTTTATGTTCATGTTTATGCTTCTGTCAATGCAAACACTACACTTAGCTTGCTTAGCCTTTGTTGCTGGGGAAGCTAAAATTTGTGCTAGTGCTGGAAAACCGAGAGGTCTCTCTTTCGTTCGTTGTTTCTCTCTCTCTTTCTTTTTGCTGATGTGAAACAGGTCTTTCTGGCATTCCTCCTACAACATTAATTAATACTCCTGCTCGTGATGGATCGCTCCCGCTTTAGCCCATTCATCACTTCCTGTATGAGGCTACGACTCAAAGCTAGCTCGCTCCAGCTCTGTTCCTTCTCTCCGATCTGACAAACACTTTCACATTTTCTGTGATACTGCTGTAAGATCACGAACAGAGAGAACTGCTCTTAAGCTCCTCGAGTCAAGCCTGTTAGTTAGCGTTATACAGATTAATCTTGAGCATTAGCGTTCATTCATCACAGCTTGTCGGGACTTTGCAGGCTTTTGAGATGCCATAAATCAGTGCTGGGATTTTCCTGTTGCTTAATGTTTTGACTATGCTTCTGCATTACAGACACTGATAACACAAAATAACTCAAAAGTGTTGCAAAAGCGACAAGTATGTTAGCAACATTGGATTTACTGTTTCCGAAACCCGTCAAGTGTCTGTCCATCTCTTGGGGTTTTTATATGTGGCTCTTTAAACTTAACAACGTTGCCTTTAACCTTCGGCAAAATGAAGCCCGGCACTTTAATTACAGGCCAGGAAAGGCTCTGCTAATGATTAGCTGTTAGCACTGACACCCTAATATAGATCTTTCTCTCCTCAGAGACTAGAAGGTGATGCATTGGCCCGCTTGGTTCGTAGAGACCCGCACCTGCCAAGCGAAAACAGACCTAATGTAAATTAATATGCAGAGATGGCAGTCACTGCAGGCTCTCTCTCTAGTCTGGATAACAGGGGTGTGTCACCGATACACTTCAACAAGATGAAACATTTTATTGAGGGATGATTTAGGGGCCACCGGGGGCCCGAGGAGCTGTAATGTTACAGTTTAAGAGAGGAAAATGATCCAAGGATTTTGACGGAAAGAGAATGTCATAGATTTCATCGTTTAAAGGGATGGCCTGATGTCTATGACAGTGTCAGATGTAGAGGTATTGTTTTTTTTTTTAAATAAAATAAAATAAAACATAAAAAAATAAATTTGTCATAATTGTATGTATGCAATTTGTCTAATTAATTTTAAATAGGAAAATGTGGTGAATGATATTTCTACATTTGTTAAACATCAATTTAGTGTAAATTATTATTATTATTATTATTTTCTTTTTTGTTACATGCACTAAAAAAAACAAAAAAAAAAACATCAAAAAGTCATAGTTTTTAATGTGCTCTGGTGGAGCTCTTCTGAAAATTATTTTAGCTTATTAGGCTGATTGTCATGTTATTTACAAGCTCAAACTGTTTTGCATTAGTCTTATTAAATGCTATGTTACTTTCTATATTTAATTAATATTCTGTAGCTTCTATAGAACAAGAAATGCTAAACTGAGCAGGTGTGTGAAGTGGAGGGCAGATTGTTAACTCAGGACGATTACCTCAAATGCCTCCTGTCCCAACTCCACCGCCTCAGTTCACACGTTCATGCAGCTGTTCAGCATCCAGATCTGGAGCTCTCATAAAGTCAGTCTATAGTGCTACCATCTCATTAAACCTCTCACAGGACCTGATAGCACCTAACCGTCTACTACATGTCTTACAAAGGTGTGACACATGCTACTGTAAATAAGCCATTGGAACAGTACAGTATGTTAGTCAAACTTTCAACTCTGATGTTGTTTCATAATTGTTGAAAAAAAAAAATCTCTTTTTTAAGTAATTTTTGTACTTGTATAGGACATTTTCTTCACTTTTTAAACAATCTCTTTTTACTCCTGCAATGTAACTGTATCAGAATACAATCTCTGTAGTTATTACTTCTAAACTTATTACTTTAGTTTTTACTATCACTCTAAAAAATGTTGGGTTAAATATTGGACAGAACACATGCTGGGTTGTTTTCAACCAACAGTTGGGTTAAATGTTTAACCCAACCTTCTGTGCAGTAACCCAATCGCTGGGTCTAAACAACCCAATCGCTGGGTTCGTCCATATTTTACCCAGTGCTGGGTTGTATTTAACCTAGTCTTTTTTAGAGTGTAGTGACTATTTTGAAGTTTGCCGTCAAAGACTGCAGACAGGGGAAATATAAGCACAATTCACATTTGTGTTGGTGCTGATAGCCTCTTGGGCAGCGTGCCGTTATACAGCACTGTTGCGCTTTTCTCCTCCCACTTTGCTTCTTGTCTAGCTACTGTCCTATTATAATAAATGCAAAATGCCTCTCCGCCCAAGAAAAAATCACATTTGTAAGAACATTCAATTTGTGGTAAATATATGTACAGCTAATATTGAATTGCCTTCAATGAAGTTTGTTTATTATTATTATTATTATTATTATTATTATTATTATTATTATTAATGATTCACTGTTACCTAGTCCCATAAAAAATAAAAATAAAAAAAACAACAACAACAAAAAAAGTCTTTGATTGGTTTGTCAAATTGCAATTCTGGTATCACAATTTTTAGCTTAACTTTTGTATCTATTAGTATTTCGGTTGTTGTTATGGTATTTTGCTCCCTGGATCTGACATAATAGTAATAACTAAACTCGCATCTTATTTTCCTATTGACTTTTTCTATCTGCCTTTTCTTTTTGCTGCGTTTTAACGCTTTTGCATTGTTCAACCATTTATATCAAATGCTTTAAATTACGTTTTAAGTAGTGCTGTCATAATGATTAATAGCGATTACTCGCATACAAAATAAAAGTTTTTGTTTATATAATATATGTGTGTGAACTGTGTATATATATATATATATATATATTATATAAATACAAACACATGTATATGTATATATTTAAGAAAAAATTTGTTTACATATTAAATATATTTATATATAATATAAAATATAATAATATAAACATATAAATGTATATGCATGTAAATATTTTCAAAATATATACTGTATGTGTGTGTATTTATATAAACATAATAAAAAAACAGTACACATATGTAAACAAAAACTTTTATTTTGGATCCGATTAATCCCGATTAATCGTTTGACAGCGCTAGTTTAACTCATTTCTTCTCACCTGTGCTCATTTAACCCTGTTTAAGGAAATGTTTTGTGAGTTTAACAACTCTTCTAGTCAACAAGTGTGCTTTTCTGTGTTTTTCGCAATTTTTTTTTTTTGCTGGGAAATAAACAATATGTTTGGCTAAACAACGTAATACGGATTGAAGCGAGAGAGTCCCATCTGGTGTGTGCAGAGCGCTGCTGTTTAAAGCTGTATGCTAACGCTGCTCAAAGACAGACTCTCCGTTAGGCTTCAAACCCAAGAACAGTCACAGAAAAAAAAAAAAAGGCTCGGCCGTGTACAGCTCATTTTTTCATCATCATCGTTTGTAGCTTTCATATTGCTGCTGCGCCTTTGGAGGCCTTCCATGGTATTGGATTGATTTCTCTTTGAGACAGATAATTACTCTCTCCGTTTGGCAAAGGAAATGTGTAAATAGCTTTGCGAGTCCCACCCCAGAGACGATGTGTCTTTGCATGCCTTCCATCTGCCAGAGCTCAAGGGTAACAGCTAACAACATTAAAAACATTACAAGCTATTATACAACCCTGCTCCCCTGAACTAACATCTATCGTCTTAAAATAAATAAATAAATAAATAACAGAAAGTACAACGTGGATTTGAGATTCACAGTGTGTGATGAATTACAGTTATGGTATAAATAACAAACACTTAATCACCGGTTTTAATGAGAACATCGCTCTTAATGAGCACTTGCTTTTATCATTAATTGTTTGCTGTGAACATTAGAGTGTTGGTATGGGAGGAAATGGACAGTTGCTTCAGGCGGTACCGTAGCTCTCTAAATGAGTTCTGTTGATGCTTCTGTTTCTGCGCACATGCTTTTGTGTGTGTGTGTGTGTGTGTGTGAGTGTTGTTTTCTTGTCTTGACTCTAGAAAGAAGCTGGGAAGCCCATCACAATCAACATTGCATTACTGCAAATGTTAAAGCTGGTATAGGCCTAAGGAATTTTTTTCTGGAAAATCTGGACAGATATCACTCAAATAGGTGTCTTGAGAAATCACACCTGTCTCTTTGACAGCTGTTGGAAAAAAGAATCATAGAGAATGGCCCCAACCTGTTTTTTTTTTTTTTTTTTTTTTAGTCAATCAGAAAAAGGAAGGTGGAGTTAAAGAGATGGCATCTTTTTAAGAAGTGACGTGAAGTGAGCAAGTTTGTTCCTGCAAATAATTTTCTTCACATTTGCAGCATTTTTAATTCTTCAAGTTTCATCCACTAAATGGATGTAATTTAATTTTACATGACCATTTTCACCCTCTTTCTGATGCTGTTAAAAAAAAAATTCTGTTTTTTTTTTCTTCTGCTGTAATGTACCTGTACCTGAATTCAAACTCTTTAGTTTAGTGATTTATTACTTTAGTTTCTATTAGTGGCTATTCTGATATTTGACATCAAAGACTGATGAGAATAATAGAATTGAGCACTACTAAAAAAAAATCTATGATTCTGTAATTAAATATTTGTGGTATTTTTTTTTTTTTAAATATTTTGTCACAATAAACAACTAATATTGAATTGAATTCAGGCAAAAAAGTTTGTTTGTTTCAAGGTGTTTGTTTCAGTTAACCTAAATGTACTAAATGCTTAATAATTTAGATAATTTCGATTTCTGTTAAAACATGAACAAATAATTCATAAAGACACAATTACACAGTGAAAGATAAAATTATTAAATGTCAAAAATATTGTATGAAAAAAAATATTTTTAAAGAAATTCATACTTTAATTCAGCAAGGCTTGATTAAATCTGTCAAAAGTGTCAGTATATACATTGTTGTGTCAAATAAATGCTGTTCTTTTGAACTTTCTATTTATCAAAGAAACCTGAAAAAAATACCATGCTTTCCACAAAAATATATAGCAGCGCAACTCTTTTCAACACTGATAATAAGAAATGTTTCTTGAGCAGCAAATAAGCATATTAAAATTAATTTCTGAAGAATCATGTGACACTGTAGACTGAAGTAATAACTGCTGGAAATTCAGCTTTAAATTCAATTTAGAAAATAGATAGAAAAATAGAAAACCGTTATTTTAAATTGTAATAACATTTCACAATACTAAATTTTTTACTGTAGATTTATTAAAATAAATTTAGCCCTGGTGAGCACAAGAGACTTATTAAACCTGAATAAATAAATAAATAAATAAATAAATCTAATCAATCAATCAATCAATCAATCATACAAACAAACAAACTACACTGTAAAAAAAAAAGAAAAAAAGTTGGGCAAACTTAAAAGTTTAAGGCAACCAGCTTCAGCAGATTTTTGAGTTTTCTCAACTTGTTGTTTTAAGTTTATACAACAAAAAGTTGAGAAATTTCCTAAAAAATAAGCTGAGAAAACTCAAAAATCTGCTGAAGCTGGTTGCCTTAAACTTTTAAGTTGGCTCAACTTTTTTTTTTTTTTTTTTTTACATAGGGCTGTCAGTATAATAAATTCAATGTTTACTGACCAGTCTGTAGAAAGTGAAATGAAACAAAAACTTTTATATATGCAAATATAAAATTCTATTAATTGAAACATATGTATTTTATTCTTGTTTATTATTTATATGTTTCTTTTGAACAGTTGGAGCCCCTGGTGGTCCCAGACTCTAGTATACTCTGGAGTTAAACACTTCCTTCACTAATGAGCATCCGTGAAAAGTATATTTGCCAGACAGGTGGTTGGACTTGCCGGGCAAGCTGGTTTTTAACTGATCTGCCAGCTGGTCTCTGTGTCCGATGAGCTGTAAAGTGCCCAAAACCCCTCTAAAATCCTAAAAACAGACCAGTCTAACCTTTGGCTAGTTTTTTTCCTCCAGCTTTTAGACTATGTAGAGGAAACTGATGTAAGACTTGGCCAACAGACCTGGAAATCTTGTCAGTCGTGACTGATTGCTTGGTGGTGCTTAGATCTGGAATAGGTTCTAAGCAAATGGGTGAAATGACACTCAGGATTGAAAGGGATAGTTCACCCAAAAATGAAAAATCTTTCATCATTTACACACCCTCAAGATGTTCCAAACCTGCAAAACATAGAAGATATTTTGCAAAATGTCACAGTATTTTGTCTGTTCAGTGGAAGTCACTGATCACCAACATTCTTCGAAATATCTTCATTTATGTTCCACAGAAGAAAGAAAGTCAGGTTCGGAATGACGTGAAGGTGAATAAATGATGACACAATTTTTGTTGTTGGTTGAAATATAACATTAAGGATTATTAGGCTCCCCTACATTGATAGGGTTTGGTTTTCTCTTCAGTTTTGCTTCCGTTGATGGTTATTCTTTTTATAGTATTTATGGACAATACTAATTTATTAGTATCTGTTTGCTTATGTATGCAATAAATAAACTGCAGCTCAATCTCTTGTGCTTTTCTTCCCCCAAAAAAGGAGTTTCTCATAGGAAAATTCCAGAACATAAGAGTTGTTCTATCTAGTTAAAGCATTTGCTTTGTTAGCTCAAGCATTCTGTTCACACAACAGCATATATACAGTGCCATCTTCTGCATAAATCAGTGTACTGCAGACCCAGCACCAGAGGAAAACATCTGGAATAAACCCTACCCCGCAACTCCAGCAGTATTGACAGAATGGCCAGTACTGACTGTCAGATACATTCATTCTTTTCACATTTGTCCACTATTACTTTTTTTAATACATGTTCCTTGTCTTATACTACATAATTCATCAGGTTATTTCGAAGATTCATAGTTTTTCCTCAGAATGTAATAACTTGCTCTGCCTCTGAAACAACGCACCTTGACATGGCTCCATTTTTGTATATAATTTTTAGGATCCAATATAATATAATATAATATAATATAATATAATATAATATAATATATATTATTTATTTATTTGACTTTTTTTTTTTCCTTATTCAGAATATACCGTTTAATTCAAAGATATGTCAGGTTATTTAAGAATAATGTTGTTCCAGACCTTTCTTTCTTCTTTGAAACACAAAAGTTCTTTCAATGTATGGAAAAGGATTCTATATTCTGCTAAATAACTTCATTAGTGAAGAAAGAAACATGTTTGGATATATATATATATATATATATATATATATATATATATATATATATTTTTTTTATGGCCAGTGACTTGCATATGAGTACAGTAGATTGCGTTCAATTATATTCCAGCTATAGATTTCACTGGATACGTCTGTATCAGTGTTACACATCTTTGGCAGAGGATATTTCACTCGTCCCATTCTTCTTCAGAATTCCTCGGGCGACATCAGGTTGGATGGGGATCGATCGTGAACTGCAATCTTTAAATCGTTCCAGCGATGCTCAGTAAGACCGATGTCTGAATTTTTGGCAGGGCCACTCGAGACGATTAACCTTTTTTGCTTTGAAGTCACTCCATTGTGGCTTTTACTGTATGTTTCAGGTGCTATGGGAAGATGAAGTGTCTTTAAAGTGCTAGCGTTCTTGCTGATTGCAGCACTTTATCCTTTGAGATATTTCTGGAGTTTGCTCCATCCATTTTTCCTTCTACCTTTATGAGTTTTCCACAGAAAAGCTTTCCCTCCACAAGAGTGATGCTTCCTCCACCATACTTCACTGTTAGGAGGATGATATTCTCGGGGTGATGTGCTGCATTCGGTTTGGACTAAACATAGCGCTTACCACTCAGGCCAAGAAAGTTCAATTTTAGAATCATAGAATCTTTCCTCAGTCTCTCATGTGCCTTAAGGCGAAGCCCAGATGAGATATGAGAGGAGTTTTTTTTTCTACAAATGCTTTCTTTTCCCCCATCTTTCCACACATAGTAGCTTTATGAACTGTGTGTAGCCTACCGTTGTTGTAAATAGGCTACAGAGGAAAGAAAACACCAGGAATAACGACTTGTTTTGGAACATGCTGTCTGCATAGTTTTCACACCTAATTCACTAAAGAAATTATGCAAATTAGATAATGGCGCAAACATGCCCCAAAAATCGGTTCTGAACTCAATTTGCCATTTGCGAAATCCACGGCACGGCATCACTACACAAATTTCTCTTTTGAATAAAATTATGTTTACCGCCAGCTTTCTTCGGATGCCAGTATAGTGCGTTTTTGTAAATTTTCTGCATTTTATAATAAGCTTCATTTACATGGCAAAGAAGCATGATTGAACTGAAAAGAATGACTGACTTAAATGCTCAGAGTGCTAATCCAGCACATTTTGCACCTGCTTAAACTGGATTTCTGTTGGTTAGTAAATAGGACTCAGGGGTTTGTGTGGAAAGTCTCTCTAGATTCTGTCTGTTTCTTGTAAGACTTTTACTCTTTTAGAGTTACAGAGTGTCTAAGTAATCTTAATTTCTATCTCTTCTTACATGTGATCTGTTTTGGAAGACGCCCTGGGCATATTCACTGTCATCTTTCCTTTTTAAGTTAGATCTCAGTCTGCTTCCTGTGAAAATATGTTTGCTACTCATTTTTTCTCATATTCTTGGCTTGAACTTTGCATCAGGTCTTCACTGAGTGAGTAGTTTTGAAGGTTCGTAATAACTACAGTGAAGGAGGTGTTCTCGGACACAGGTAATGATATGAATATTAATATGAATATGGATATGAGTATGACTATAATTGCAATGCTTTAAATCCCAGAGGGGCAATTGACTTTGTAGCCCCGATGTCAGTTGGTTCTTGAGGATTAATAAACCTGTATTGCAACAATTACTTTTTTTTATTGTGCAATAAAATACTAGAAGAAAGATAATTATGTTAAAGTTGGACATTATGCATGTAATTATTTTTTGATTTGCTGTATTGTATGTATTCGTTTGTACTTATCTTTTGTAATTATTTTTGATTAAATATACTTTCTTTGAAAGTTTGAGAATTTGTTTGTTTGAATTTTGTTCACCAAAGCTGCATTTATTTGATTAAAAATGCAGTAAAATAATAAATAAACTGTATTATTAGTGTAATGAATTTTATTATTACTATTTAAAATAACTGTTCTCTATTTAAATATATTTTATTTAATCAATAATGTACTCCTGTGATGGCAAAGTTGAACTTTGACCAGCCATTACTCCAGTGTCAAATGAAAACATTAACATTTTTGTGGAAAACATGTTTTTTTTTTCCAGATTCTTTTAATGAATCGAGCCTTAAAAAACAGCCTTTATCTGAAACCTGAACAACCTTCATTATTTCCATTGTTTACTTGCATAACCAAACAAATTAGGAAAAAAATCTGTTTGTGAACAGGCTTCCAGAACACTTTCCCTACCTTCCATTGAACAAACAGTTTGTTGCTGTATCTGCTGTTTGGCATGCTTAAACAAACAGAGAAATGTTTTATTAGCACCACTACAAAGACTCTTTTTTTGGTGAAATCAATTTCTGAACAACTTATATAGTTATCTGTGCATGTGAAAGTTTGAGCAGGAGGAGGTATTTTAACAGAAAAAAAATTGCTCAGTTAACTTCTCCTTTAAAGCAGATGTCAGAAATGGCACCATTCTGCCAATTAAAGACTAGGACAGCACTGTATTTCCCTTGCTCTGGCAGAATGAGGAGTTAGAGGAACAAAACTTCTCAAACTGTTCTTCAGATTGCGGAAGGAGAAGTGCTTCTACATTTTTTGTCACTTCACCTTATAGGTTATGATTACAGCGTCACCTTAAGAGCTGTTGGCGGCTAGCCTGCATATCATGTCTCTTGTCACTTGGCCTTATGGGTATTTCCATTCTCATGTATATTTTCGGCAGGTTAAGCTAAGAAATTGATGTATGATTTGACAGTAATTGTTATTTAAATAAAGGGAGACGTACTATATCTGTAAGACAGGCTGAGGGGAGACCGACAATATCACTGCCCATCATTTATCACTTTTTTTTTTCTTCTGTAGAACGGTCATGTGTGTGAAAACTGAACGTCTGCTGGTGGTCCCACATCTCCCCCTGTGGAGAGCACGTGGTACTGCAACTGATGCACTGGGGAGAAAGTTAAGGTAAGTTTTTAGCAAACTCTCATACATCATATTTATGCATATGATGCAATCACAGCGGTTTTAAAAGGAATGCATTATGCAACTTTTCTGTATAATCCATCCCCTTGATATTTTAGATAAGTACGAATTATAGTTGCATGATGCAATTATGAAATAAATCATCCTCCAATGTCCCCACTGAGCAAAATGAATAACAGAATCTGGTACGAGTGTTTGCATTCACACAGATGTGATTAATGGCTTTGATTAGAGCTAAGTCATTGTAAGGCATACAGTCATTTATATACTTTGCTAACTGATATTTTATTCCTCAAAAATGTTACTTGGCAAAATAAACAATCTAATGAGGATGACAAAGTCACAGGGTTTATTACTTTTTAATTTCATTAAGAGTGCTATTCTTACATTGCGACTCGTAATGGTGTTGATAGCAGGTGTTATTCATTAAAATGATTTCTTTCTAAGAAATATTAATATATAAATCCTGGGGCAGCCATTGGAAAGCAACTCTAAATTGCATATTTTACTAAGATGTAGTTCTGGTGTGTTTAGTAATGGTAGCCTATATATGCTGTAAACGTGAAGCCAACCATTTGTTTAGCACTATAGGCTAATTGTCTATAAATAATGTATGAGATTGTGCAAGTAAAAAAAAAAAAAAAAAGGCAATTAAAGTCAGCATGTAATCAAAATAAACCACTTTTGCTTTCTCAAATTGAATTCATGGTGTTCCTCCATGGTTTAATGTTCATTCTACATTTTTAATGTTCATTCTACTCTTCAAGTATGCTACTGATAAAATAGGCAAAATAATTAAAGGATAAAGTTAATTACTGCAATCATGATGTCAGCGAAGTGTATGCTGATTACACTTCAGTGGAGCGTGGTTTTAATGACCTTTTCTGCCACGGTGGGTGTTTCAATGTGCAAAAACTAACTAGTTTGATCAATACATGAAAACATTTTACAGGTTGCATAGAAATGATTCGGTTCTTTGGCTCTGGACAACTGCACAAGCAGATTAACGAGTAATCAGTCGTTTACATATGCATCATTTGGAGGTTGCTTATTTTGCAGTTCCACTGAGCATGGGAATCAATCAGGCCAAATGCAGGGTTTCAGCTTCCATTCATTTGATGTATATAATTCCTTTTATGGGAGAGTGTCCCACAAGGGTTGGTTACCGGTCCGTTTTTGTTTTCCTTCTGCCGCCTTTAAGACCTCTGCATGTAGTTCAGCTGTTCCGTTCTCATTAAAATATACTTCTTCTTCTTCTTCTTCTTCTGCTCTTCTGCATAAGTAAAAAAGATTGATCATTGATGAAGGGAATTTGCTCATGAAATCACTGTCAAATGATCACCGTCATCTTTCCAGTGGTGGTAAGAACAAGGACAGAGTCTCCAGAAGTAAAAGCGCACCCCTGAACCTCCTAATCAAATACAGCTTTTCTGAATGCCAATTACCAACAGACCATGCAAATCAGTCTGTAGAAGAGAGTGACTTTCTATTTGCTGGCCTGTATTAACCTCTAGAGAATACAATCTGTGCCCAGGGAGAGATGAGAAGTTAATGAAGTGAATGGCTGGATAAGTAGTGAAGCTTGGTATCATGCTTTGTCTCTCTCTCTCTCTCTCTCTCTCTCTCTCTCTCTCTCTCTCTCGCTCTTTCACTCACTCACTCACTCACTCACTCACTCACTCACTCACAAACATATATAATTTTTGTTACTTGCATTAACAACCTGGATATATAAGATGTATAACAAGTAAATTAGTAAAATATATTAGCAATACTATACTTTTGTACATTACAATATATGTATTGTTCTTTCCTTAATGTTTAATAACTTTCTTTCCCTCGATAAAATAACATAATATTCATGTTTTGCAGTATTTATCTGTTGGTGAGAGAAAAACCCTCTTGTGATATTGAACTTTTTGACTTTAGTTTAGCACCTTTGGTCTTACTAATAATATTAAAAGCATGATTTGCAATGATATTGGGAAACCCAGCTTGATAGAATTGTGTCTTGTATAGAGAGGCACAGCCATAGTGTCCTGTGAAACCATTCAAACCAAGCAGTCCAATGTCCTGGCAGGAGATCTGACGCGAAACATCTGATTTTGCATTCATCACGTGATTGATGCTCTACTGTTACCCTACTTTGCCTGCTATCAAAGAAAAGAGCTCCTTTCATATGTATTACATTGTTTGGATTTTAACAGGAGAAAGAAATTAATTACTAATGCAGTTTCCCCTTGTGTGTGTGTGTGTGTGTGTGTGTGTGTGTGTGTTTCTCTCTCTCTCCCGCTGGTCTTTCTTTCCAAAGGTAATTAAATGTGGTGTGTCTGCTAGCTGCTAGCCTAGATGCCAGCGGTGGACACTGTTCGCCGTAGGCACACGTGTCACCAGAGCAAGATTGAGTCTAATGTCCTTGGAGTAACTACAGTACGAACCCACAGGGAGCAGACTGAGCTGGTTATTATCCTGGCGGAGACAGGCCTCTGATGAACTTTCATTTGTACACAAGAGGTACGCTGGTCGCCTAATACTTTATCATGAGGGGATGATTTTTTTATGGAGAAAATCAAAATGTTTCATTAGGCTTGAATTAGCTGTGCCCTTGACGCCAATTGCATAACAGGCACACGTACAAACACACTCATACTTACAGTTCCCTGGGCGCCGTTGAAAGTTACCTTGAGATGTCAGCAGAGCTGGGGCCCTTGGCAGCATTGATTGCTCCTTAATCTGCAGTCTCATGTGCCTTCCAGTTAACTCCCTCACTCTGTCTCTCTAGCTGCGCTGTCGCGAAGCCATTCATCGTTAATGGCTGCTCATTTCTCCTCCTTTCTCATTCTTTTTTCCCCGGAAGTGGCCAGAAATCATTTTATGACTAGCATGTTGTGGGCTTCTGTTTCACTAGAACACTACCTATTTCATGTACTTGCAGATATTTGTTGAGTCATTCATATATACATTTTTTTCACCAACAAAAATGGTTTGAAATCAGTTATTTCTATCTTTTTCTGTAGTGTGTCAGCAGGAAATATCAGTTTACATTTCCAAACATTATTTTTGTCATTAATTGTAATAATCCAGTAAGATTTTTGTTTGCACAAGGAGTCTGACAACAGCCAGTGCTCCGCACAGAGATCTGATCTCACCATCATCCAGTCTGTCTGGAATGACATGAAGAAACTCAACAAACTGAGACAGACTAAATCCAGAAGAACCATGGTAACATCTCCAAGATGCTTCAAGAAACCTAGATAATGTATTTGTGTGAGAAAATATCATATATGGTGTTAAAAAAATAAATGACACAGCGGATGATAAGAGCTCCTATTCTCTGTTTTTATTTAAGCTCCATTAGA
>JAFVLL020001326.1:0-11879 GCA_021397915.2 Tor tambroides
ATGGAGCCGTAGTTCACTGACAAGCTACGCAATATCACGTTCATTATCGAAGGCGATTCATCTGCGATAATGAAAGTGATATTGCGTAGCTTCTCAGTGATCTACGGCTCCGCGTATTAAAGGCCGCTCCATTTGAAAACAGGTGATGAGGATTTACCGCTAATCAAGGAACCGGCTTTACTGACGAGATGCGCATACATATCTCATGAGATATATCGCCCAGCCCTAAGTGCAGCTAGTGTAGCCAAATGAATACAAACTGGATTCATGACACAAATTACTTATGTGCCAATTCTTTTTAGTAAATCAGAAATACCCAGCAAGACCATTGTAGTCTGATTCCCCAAAAGAGTGACTCTTATGAGCAATTTTGTTTTAGTGAATCAAAAACATATAGCAAGGTTCTATTAATAAACAGTTCAACAAGACCATTTGAATCTACCCTATATAATTAACACCATTTGAAGAAAGAGAATTTTGTTCATACCTTATCAAAATGGACATTTTAGCTAAACTGTACCAAACTGAATCAAGAGTCTCCATTCACATTCATTGTATGGAAAAGAGCAGCGTGCCCATTCTACAAAACTTCTCCTTTTGTGCTCCTCAGAACAAATAAAGTCATACAGGTTAGAAACATCATACAAGTGAATAAATGATGACACAATGCTCATCTCTTGGACGAATTAACCCTTTAAACACCCCAGACGTGGAAAAAATGGGGATAGGTGACGAATGTAAAGTGCTACATTTTCCTCTCCCTGCTTTAAAACATTTCTTGCTCTTATTCAAGGTTACGGTGTGTCTTACAAAGGACCAATAGCCCTCCATTCATTCGAATTGTATTTTTCAGAGACTCAGCCGAGTGATTTTTCCTCTCCCGCTGTCGTATTGGCTGTTGCCGGCTCCTTGTCCACTAGCGTGCCATTTTGCCTCATGGCTTCACATTGTGCTCCAAACAAAAGCGTCCTACTCACCTGGGGTGGGAGGAAGGAGAGGGTTTTTATCGAACACTGAGCTTCACTGTTTCCTTTCTTCCCTACGCTCCTGTAACCTACGTATCCGGCCACATTTACTTCCCATATCTGGAAACTGCCCTGTAATTGCTTCCATATGAAAGCGTCAGTTCCTTAAACTTGGCTACAAAATGATTAATTCGCAGTATGAGGAATTACAATCGAACACACCTCACAGTTCGAACGTTTCGACCCGGTTAAACCCGTTAATACATAAAGGTGTGGTGGTTTGCCGCCCCGGCCAAAATGAACAATTGTGAGGATGAGTAGTATTCACGAGGCATGATATTTTTTATTTATTTTTTTTCCCACCTCCCTCCGTGAGTCACGTCAAGGGTGCGTGAGGTGAACGAAGAGTCCGTTTTTGTGCTCGTGAGTCAAGCCTGCTCGTGACCGAGGGCTGTCGTGCTTTATTTTTTGCTCTCTGTCATCCTCCCCTCCTTTCCTCTGGATATTTTTAGCTGTAGCGCTAGTGTTGCTGTGCGCCGGAACACCCCGTACACGCGCACCTCCCCCCCTCCTCTCGTGCGGCACGATGCGCTGAAGTGTCTGCTTGTGCACGTACACACTCCGCCATCTGTCTTAGCGTTTGCATTTAACGCAATATTGAAATAACGCCACATCCCTGCTTTAAATAAGTCCCCTTGTTCTCTTCAGACTATGGCTGCATTATTTCCCAGTGCCGTGACGCCGCCTCGGAGCTGCAGGGGTGGGCGGAAGAGCACGAGACTCGCTGTACATGCAGCTGAGCGGGAAAACGGCTAGGAGGAGCTTAGCGAGGCAGAGGAGCCCAGCAGCGGCACACTCAGGCAGGCAGAGGGCTTCTCAGGACTCTGTTGACGGAAAGTGGGTCACTGGGTCAGGCAGCAGCAGAGCTCCAGAGGCAGGCCGGAGCGAGTTCGATGGGGTCACATCCACATGTTAGAAGCAATCCGGGGTTAATTAGGTCGATAATTATTCATATTGTCCTCAGAGCTCTTAAAGGGCCAGAGTTGTGCGTTTTTAAGTGCGGCAGAGTCATGTGTGATTGCTTTCGGGCCTTGTTTATGTTTAAAGCAATCGTTCTGATAATTGAAATAAAATATAAATATTAGACAAAAATGAGAAATGTTGAAATACGTAGCATCCCGAGTTCGAGTCCCAGCTTGTGGACCTTTCTCGATCCAATTCCCCTCTCTCTTCCACTTCGCTTCCTGTCCACCTACTGTCCTATCTAAATAAAGTCATAAAATGCCCAAAATAATTCTTTAAAAAAATAAAATAAAAAAAATGTTTCTGCTAACTGAAATAAGTAACTAAAACTGAAATAAAAATTAAATTTATTTGTGAAAAATTAAGTCTTTAATGTTTAACATACCAATTTTGGTAATTGACATACAGCTGAAATAAAATAATATACACATATAAGAAGAAAAACATAAGCTTAAACTTGAACAAAAATGAGAAAAGTTGCAACTAACTGAAATAATTTTATTGAATTGCTAAAATTATTAAAACTAAAGCTGAAATTTAAAACGACGACAACAACGAAAAAGCTTATTTATTGAAAAAATAAAACCTTATGTTTAACATTCCAATTTTGGTTATTGAAATAAAATATAGTGTAATAATATAAAGGCCCATTCACACCAAGAGTGATAACGTTAACTATTAATAAAGCGATAACAATATTTGCATCCACACCAGTGGACGATATCGTCTGTTTATTCTAAGCGCACGCTCCCCTGCCGCTTTAAATTCTCAAGTTTGTTACAGCAGGATTGATTCTGATTGTGCGTCAATGTTTTTATCATTCATCAGCTGGAAAAAAAATTGTTCTGAAAGTGATTCCAATGATATCGTTTCTCTGTGCCTTTATCGTTATAGCTGTGGTGTGGACACTGCTATTCTTTAATATTGAGAATGATTATTAGAACTATGACTTTATCGTTATCTTTATAGTTATCGTCCTTGCTGTGAACGGGTCTTGAGAATGAAATACTTAATTACAAATGTTGCAGCCAACTGGAATAAGTTTGTTGAAGTACTAAAATTACTAACACTGAAATTAAAATAAATTAAATAAAAAAAATACTAATTAATAATAATAACAGAAAATACCAAAAAAATAATAGAAATGACACAAAAGCACAAAAAAACACAAAAGCTGATTAAAAGTATTAATAAATACTACAATAGTATTAAAAAAAAAAAACAATAACACTAACATACTACTCAGTAAAAAAAAAAAAAAAAAAGACAAGCGCATACAATTTCTAAAACTAAGATAAAAATGAAAACTGGAAATATAAAAATAAAACCTATTAATAAAATATTAATGAATACTACAATAGCGTATAAATAACACTGTAACAAATAAGACACACTTCTACTTGTGTTTTGTCAATAGGCCCATTTTCTTTTGCACGCTCAGCTGTTGAGATACTGTAGATTATGCTGTGCATTCATATACTGTAACGCACAGGATCAGTGACGGCTTATACTGACATAATGTACTTATCCGGCCATGTGTGCCCTATGAACTTGTTCACCTGCTTGAAGGCACACTGGCTGCTGTGTGTGCAGGAATGTGCTACAGTTGTGATCCGTGACCCATCACAAACTGGAAAGGTCAAGTTTCTGTTGTAGTTGTAGAAACTTGTCTTGTAGATGGATAACTACACGTCACACGCGAGCAAGTAAAACATTAATTTTGGACTTTGCTTATAACACAGCATTTCTCTCCTTCTCCACAGGATAAACATCATGATGCTGCACATGAAATCATCGAAACAATTCGGTAAATCCTTTGGCTTGATTTTGCTGTTATGTTTGACGGCTCTGAGTTTTATGTGCATAATAGGTATATTATTGATTTAAAACACGACTCTTCTTTGCCTAGCTGGGTGTGTGAAGAGATCCCAGATCTTAAGCTGGCCATGGAGAACTACGTTCTTATCGACTACGACACCAAGAGGTGAGGAAATAGTCACAAATTGGTCTCATAAGATTGGGTCGATGAGATATCATTGGAAAATGAAGCCTATAAATAATAATAACAACAATAATTTATTATTATTATTATTATTAATTATTTAATTAATTATATAAATATTTAATTTTATTTTTGTTTTATTTGATTTATTATTATTTATTTGTAATAATCGTTTTTAATGGTAATTAATAATTATTTGTATTTAATAAAATTATATTCGATTATTATTATTATTTGAAGTGGCAATTGTACATGCTAATAAAACAATGTAATTTCCATACTAGTTTTGTGAAAGATATGAAATGAAAAAAGCTTCACAGAATATTACAAATTGAGTATTTTATTGTATTAATATTATAATTACTGTTTATTAATGTATTTGTGAATTATATAAAATTAATGGCATTATGATTGATCATTTATTTATTTGTACATTTGGATACTGGTTTTGTGAATGTCGATATGAAATGACAAGCTTCACAGAATATTACAAAAAATTTTTTTTTCTAATTACACTCTTAATTTCAAACTTACAATATTTAACTGAAGTATCATGCATTCATTTATTAGTTGTACTTTGATTACTAGTTTTATGAAAGTTGATATTGTGAAAACAAGCTTCACAGAGTATTACAAATTAAAGCATTATTTGTTATTACGGTTTCATTTTTTAAATTTTATTATATACTATTTAATAGAATTTTCATTAATCATTTATTTATAAGTACTTTTAGTCATTTTTGTAAATGCTGATATGATGAAATTACTAAAGCTTTACAAAATATTACAAATTAAATATTTTGAACTTATTTCCACTTAATTATAAATAAAATAAATATTTGAAGTGTGATGAATCATTGATTTCATTACAAATAGTATATATTACCTGAGATATATTGCTGCTCTTTTGCTTTTCTTATATCTGAGCACAGCCACATGGTTTATTATGAGATGATAACAGATTTCATAGGTAATCATTTATTTTTGTGTTTTCTTGCAGCTTTGAAAGTATGCAGAGACTGTGTGATAAGTACAACAGAGCCATTGACAGCATTCACCAACTGGTACGTCAAGGCTTTCTTGTGGACAACAGATTTTTTTTTTCCCCGCCTTAAACAACATGTAAAACTCTGTGTTTGTGTGTTGCAGTGGAAAGGGACCACCCAACCCATGAAACTCAACAAGCGGCCTTCCAACGGCCTGCTGCGTCACATCCTGCAGCAGGTCTACAACCACTCCGTCACCGACCCAGAGAAACTCAACAACTACGAGCCGTTCTCTCCCGAGGTGTACGGAGAGACCTCCTTTGACCTGGTGGCTCAGATCATCGACGAGATGGAGATGATGGAAGACGACACTTTCGTGGATCTGGGCAGTGGTCAGTGACGTCTGTTATTGAAGGCCTATTCTATGGTGGCCCTGAAGTGCAGTTGAAATACACAAATCAGAAAACTCAACGGTCAATTGAAAAACACTGTAAATTCGCTACCATAATTGTTTTAAACAAGTCTTGATTAGCAGTTTAAGACTTAAAAGTCCAGTAAAAATGCAACAGCTAATTGGAAAATGCAACAGCAGATCTGCTAACATGATTGGTATAAATGAGTCTTGATTAGTGATTTACAATTGAAAGTTCATTAAAAATGCACAGCTGATCGGAAGACTCAAGAAAATTCATAACCATAATTTATATAAATAGATTTTTACTAGCAGTTTAAGAGTGAATTTCCAGTAAAACACAACAGCAATTTGATAAACGCAAATGCGAACTGGAAGACACAAAAGCTAATTCACTACTATAATTGCTATACGGAACTTGAGTAGCGGTTTTACATTGAAAATCCAATAAAATGCAACCACGAATCAGAAAAATCAACCGTAAATTGAAAAATGAGTCTACCATAATTGGTAAAAAAAAAAAAAAAAAAAAAAAACAGACCTTGATTAGTGGTTTAAGATTAAAGTCCACTAAAAATCCAGCAGCTAATTGGAAAACGTAATAGAAAATTAATTTCCATAATTGATATAAACTGATCTTGACTAGTAGTTTAAGAGTGGAATTCCAATAAAACAAATTGGGAAAACGCAAAAGCAAATTCACTATCAAAATTGGTTTAAACGGGCCTTGAGTAGCAGTTTAATGCTGAAGGTCCAAAAATTATGCAACCACAAATCAGAAAAGACAACAGCGAATTCAGTGCCATAATTGGTATAAATGTGTCTTGAGTTCCAGTTTAAGAATAAAAGCTCAATAAAACGCAACAGCTAATTGGAAAATGCTACACTGAATTGAGTACAAGTATAAACAGCCCTTGAGTTGCAGTTTAAAGGCAGGGCAGGTGATTTGGTTCAAAAACATTTTTCGTTATGCTGCTTGAAAGTAGGGCTGGGACAATAAATCGTTGCAGAATCGATTCATGGATCGATTCCGATATTTTCCGAATGTATCGCGATTCCTCTGGAATCGATTCTGAGCTTAGATTTTAACAGCAGATGGCACTGCATGCCTTAGAAACAGCCGTACTCTGCTTGTTTCCAAATCCTTACACACACACTTGATCCTAAAATAATCATTTATAAAATTCGAAAAGGTTGAAACAATTTACAAGGGTGTTCACAGTGGGCTTGTGTATTTATTATGTCTATGGAACGCACAAGCGCTCTTCAGCGCTCTTCTTCATGAGCATTTGATTGTGCGGACAAAAACTAGAGTAGAGCGCCATCTGCTGTTAAAATCTAAGCTCAGAATCTTTTCCAGAGGAATCGCGATGCATTCGGAAAATATCAGAATCGATCCATGAATCGATTCTGCAATGATTTATCGTCCCAGCCCTAGTTGAAGGTCTCTTCACATCCTGATAACAATCACTGAGTTAAGTGGTCTAAATGTATTTATATCTATTTATATCGTCCGTGGAAGGCTTAGGACCATAAAATCTTCATCCAATCATATTCCTCAGTCTGACGACTATGATAGGCTGTCCTACCTGCCTGTCAGCATATGTAATAGCATACCTCCACGCACCCTTTTCACACAGACTTCATACGTCATCAGCGCGGTCCATTACGCTATTGCAGACTGAGCAAGAATGGAAGGTGTTATTGTAATATTATGCGCTTTGTACTGTAATGCTTTCTCACCGGTGAATGAGACATGAGGTAATCTGACAGTGTTACATTCAACCCTCCACCAACGCCATCTCTCATCGTGTTACTGGTTAGCCTCTAGTCTGTTTTGGAGGAGGCTTTGGAGAGTAATTTGCAGGGAGTATGAGATCTTAAGCGTTCAAAGCTAGCTTTATATTGCTAGCCTCTCCAAAATCACCCACCTTTAAAGGGGTCACGAACTGCCTTTTTTAAAAATTTTGTGCTGTTCTCTGAGGTCCACTTATAATGTTATCAAGATTTTTACATCAATAAACATAAGTTAGGATTGCTTTGACCCCTCTCATCAGAACGCTCTGTTTGAGTAGGCGTGGAGGATTGTAGAATCAGAAGTAAACGCCCACTGCTATGATTAGCTAATTGTACATATCAAACGATTTGTAATGACAGACAAAGCTATAGTGACCATGTAATAAAAACAGTTACTGTGTGTTGCGACATTACTGTCGGATCCAATATATTCGGCACAGCGTCGTCTTTTAGTTTCAGTCTTTCTGAAAATCCAGCGTCGAATTGTGCCTTGTTTGTAATCAAATCCACGGTAAAATGAAGTGAACAAAGGACCTTACTGACGCAGTCTGGAACTTCATTAAAAATAAAGATCATTCACTCTTTCCTAATGTTGGGATCAGAAGGAAGGCAATGCAAAGACTGTGTTTTTCCACAAACTGCCACTATACACCGTTTTGTTGTCTTCGGAGCCATCTTTATCGTTTGATTTCTGCGTAGACTTGCATTGGCCTCTCATTATGCACAAAACAGTGGGTGGGGCTAAACAGGCAGTGATGTAGAAGCAGGTGTTGATCATCTTCTGCGGAGGCGGTGTTTGGCCACACTATTACGTCATACATGATGTGTTTTTAGTACAGTGACCTCATATATGTCAAAAGATCAAGGGAATTTTGATTTCTCAGTTCATGACCCCTTTAAGATAATACAAATGGAAGAGCGTGAAAGCCCAATAAAAATGCAACTGCTAATCAGACAACACAACCGGGAATCAGAAAACAGAAAATTCCCCACCATTTAAACAGATGTTGATTACCAATTTAACATTGAAAGATATGTGCAGGGCTTAAAGTTCTCCAGCACCGTGCCAGATATCCGGCGTGCGCCGTTTGGCTGCGTAAAAAAAGATAGTCCTACATTTTAAAAAAAACTTGTTGATAACACGTTCTAGTTCACGACTTCGCCTTCCAATGGTATGAGAGGAACAGAGCTTTCACTCTCAACCAAACTAACATTAATAGCCAATCAGAAGTTTTTGCTCTTATAAACACGAAACGCGCAGAGAAATGGAAAAGAAGCGGCTGCGTCTCGAGCGTGACACATTGAAAAGCTGCGTGTATCTAGCGCCGTATTTACATAGAAAAGTTATTAAAAAAGCAGCAGAGCTTTGTAAACAGCTCAAAATAATCACGTCATCTCCATAAGAACTGTATGATTTCCTGAACAAATTTACCAGTAGTTTTGAAAAGGATTTTAATTTACCAGTAAAGACTGTGTGAAAGGGGCTAAACAAGGTTCATCTGGGAAAACCGTGCGTTGTCTCACTAGGTTTGTAAATCATTTATAAACCTGTGCCTTTTTTTTATTTTTTTTTATTTTTTTTTTTTTATACAGTCTATGGTGCCAACACAGGAGAATACATCAACATATTTCTAATCATGCGATTGATTGTACATCGCGATTTCAAAATAAAAGTTTCTGACTTTGCATATGGCCAAATATTAAAATTTATTATTATTAAATTAAAATTTTAGTTGTATGGTGGCTGAAACTGAGAAGGTCTCATTAAACTTAATTTCTGGCTCCCAATATAAATTAGTTTGCTTGAATTGTCACAATTTGCATGGTTCAAAGACTTTTGCAAAGAAAAGAAAAAAAAAGAAAAAAAAAAACTGCAAGTGGCCCTTGTTTTAAAGTTTGTCAATAAATTCATCTAGCACAGCTGCATTTTCACTCTGTTTTGAGTTACAGCATATATCTGAAATAATTGGTACTTATCACTTCTGGAAAATAAAGAGGAGAATTCTGACCAAAGTCAACACTTGGTTTCCTCTAATTTCTTCAGAGTTGTCTGCAGAACACATCACTGTGCTATAATTTAAATGACATACATAATAACTGCAATATAAATTGTGTGCCAACAATCAAAACTTTGACTAGTGAGATTACATCTGAAGGCAAGAATTAAAGCTCCAAGTGGTATTTCCTGGTTACAAAAAATGGCGACCAAGTATGAAAACCTAGTGTTAAAGACAAGGTGAAGGAAAAAAAACAACAACAACAACAACAACAACTGGACCTGGATGCCCAGGCTTGGCATCACTCATGCTTATGCCAGAGAGGAACTTTCTCCCGGAATGGTTGAGTGAGGAAAATGTGTTTTCCTGTGATGAATGTCTGGTTTCCTGCAAAAGTCACTTCCCTGGAAAACTGCTGGAGTCATGGCTTTACATACTGGAAGTACGAATGTATGCACAGGTCACTTTCTAAACTTTGATGGTTGTCTGTAGACTGATTGTGAAAGCACAATGTTCATATTGCAATTGATCAGCTCTTTCAGCTGTCCAGATGTAAACCTGAGAGTGCAATTAGCAAACAGCTTGAAATATGTCAATAGTTATTGGTTTATATATTGTATAAATGCCTCGTTTTAAATGTGCAGCAAAGTCTGTAAATCAGAGGGAGTGTACTGGATGCATGCTACCAAGGTAAATATTATAGTTAGTGCAGATGACGAATGAGGATATAAATCGAATTTAACAAGTGGTGAGATACCAAGAAACTACAGTTGAATTCTGTTGTTCAAGTCGTTTTATCAATTAAATGTTTACAGCAGTTATGTGAATTCAGTCTGAATTCTGCTTCCTGAAATTCAGATTAGAATTAAACTGAACTGAAACCAGAACAGCCATCCATGTACTAATTTTGCACATGCACGTGATTATCCAAACTAAGACAATCTGAATAAGACATTTCCATGTAAACAGCATATGATTGCCTTAACAAAAAAGCATTTTTTTTTCAACACATCAAAATGTTTTATTATACAATACATTGTCATAAATATGTTAATACTGTTATAACACTGACATAGTCAATCATCAGTGCTTTTTAGAAATTAGGTCTGTGTGTTCAAAACCCTAAAAGATGTCACTTTTTTCTGATAGAAAAAATAAAAATAAAAAATGCAAAGTGCCCATAACTATTATAGTATCAATTCTAAATTTCAGCGTGTAACTTTGCAGTCTGACCCACACTGTCAGGAGTTGATATGACTTTCTGAGCGACATATAATAGCCCTGTGAAGGGAAACTGATATATAAATATTTGAAATACAAGACAGAGCAAAAGTGGTGAGTGTTGATGCTTCAGTGTTCAGCTTGAGCTTCTCCTTGGCGAGAGGACGATTAGTGAAATCTCCTCTGATAGCAGCATAAACAGACAGTCTGAGGAGAGGTTTTGCCTGTATGGATTTGTGAGGTCTTCTCTGTAGTTACGTTATGACAGATAATGTACGCTGTTATGAGTTAGGGTGGAAGAATGTATGTTTTTTCTCTTCATTTGTAATACTGTGTAAATCTGCGTGCGTCCTTGTTGTCCATCTGATTGCATGATTGTTGATATGCATTAAAATTCTGTGTGCGTTTCCGTCAGGCTCCGGTGACAGACTTTTGTGCACATGCATGTGTAGTTGCTACATAAGCACTAGAAAGTCATGCCAACACTCAGGTCTCAGGGCTTTCAAGTGCACTGGGGTCAATATGTCAGTGTGTTTCATCTTCTATCATTCTTATACCCTTCTACTTACTTTTACTGTTTTTCCTTCCTTCTTTTGCTCTACAGCATCTTTGCGCAAAGAGACCGAGGAATATATAATTTAAAAAAAAAATAAAAAATCAAGAAACAGCATTCCAGTCTACAGTGTAGAGAAGATGCTAACGATTAGAATCAATAACAATTTGTGAGCTTATTGAACAAAAGCAACAGTGAGTGTAATTGATTTTTCCTTCTGACACTAAAATTTCATAATAATTGAACTTTTAATCCTAAAGAGAATGTAAAAGCTTGGTCTATGCATGTTCCTTTTTTTCTTGCACAGTTATCTCTGTCAATATTTACAATGATTAAATCTAATTGCAGCACATTTTAATTGATATTCCCATAACAGGGTTCACTGCTTACATCATTACAACTATTAATGCATGAGCACAATAAAATAAAAGAATTACGAAATAAATACGTTGTACTGCATGTCTTCTATGAATACAGTCAGTAATGCTATTATTATTATTATTATTATTATGAGTGGGTTATTGGGCAATAATGTGGTCTTTAATGTAGGTTGTTGTGGGAGCTGTGCTCTTGGCTCAGGGAGGCGTCTGGCTCAGGCCGCGCTACTTTCACCCTGCCCTTGAGATTGTGCAGACACATGGTAGATAATGTTCTGACACCAGAAACTGAAAACCGTCAGGAAATCCTAACAACACTCTCCCTTGTCCTTCTCTCATGCTTTGGAGAAGAGCGGCAAAGCTCTCAAAACAGGCTTCGCTTACTGTAAAGCCCATAGCTGTGTGATAGTCACACTCACAGCGAAACGGTCATCCATTTCTGAAGCATCTTTAACATGGAATGATGTTAGTGCCTAACTGGATGTCTACTTTCTGTAGTTTTTTTATTTTTTTTATTATTAAATATATATATATATATATATATAT
>JAFVLL020001327.1:0-16378 GCA_021397915.2 Tor tambroides
TCGATATATATATATATATATATATATATATATATATATATAGATAGATAGATAGATAGATAGATATATAGATATATAGATATATTCAAACATTATGTTTCAGATTGCTCTCTGAAATCATTCATTTAGATAAACAAAACAATTTTTTGTTAGATTTTAGGCTACATTATATGGCAAATTACTTATTTAGGTGCTTTATTAGATGGCTTTCTGGAATATTTGATTCTGGTTCATCAATCTCATCATCTAGCAGTCAGATATTACTTAATATTTGCTGTCGTATATGAGAGCTCTTGTCTGGGTTATAATAGGGGTTATGTGCAACAAACTTCCATATTCTGTAAAACAGGTCGTGACACTTCTGGTTTAGGTCTTGGTTAAATATGTAGCTGTTTCATTCAAGATGCCATCAAAGGAGATACCAAAGATGAGCATAACTTATAGATTGATATCTAAAGGTTTTTTCTTATTCTTTTTCTCACTAGCATTCAGATATTACAATAAAACGGCTAATAATAAAAACAACTAGGTTAACTGATTACCTTAAAAGTCCATAGAGATCACCATCAGTTCATACTGCTGTTAACACTTTCTCTGACATGTGGATGCGATAAGACCAGTTTTCTATTTTTTTCAGGTGACGTTCAGCACATACCTCACTGAAACTTGCACTACTTTCTTTCTCGCTCTTTCGCTTCATTTAAACACTACAGGTGCCATATTGTATCTCTGATTTCAGTATTAATAGAGTGTGACAGTGCCTATAGTGAAAAATAAATAAAACTAAAATGTATTTGAAATATATTTATTTCAGTATACTACAAATACATTTATATATTTATGTACTCAATGAAAATACCCTCCAGTTGTACTTTTACTATACTAATCTGCATACTTAAAGTCTAATAAATTGGAACAACTAATTTGTGCTTAACGCACTTTAATTGTGTAGGGAGACTGTCTTTCCGTCAAACACAGTGCTTCATTGGAGTGGGTGGTCACTCCAGAGCTCTTTTGCTATTATTTGCTCATTGCGATTATGTGATTTTTGGAATATAGGTTTTCTCAAGGAATTCTACTGTTAAACACAATTATTAAAAAAAAAAATAGTTGAATGCAAACTGATGGCTTCCACAAAAGCATATCGATTAACAACCTTGTAGGTCTCTCTGTAAAGGTTTATAAGTTGTCATTAAAAATATGTTTCCCAAGGGAGAAAATGAATGGGATATTTACTTCGGGAAACTGACTGATGCACTCTATATTTCTGTGATATTGCTGCAGTGTCCATCATGTTGCACTGTTTTGTACAATGTAGCAGTCTATTTTTCTAAAGGCAAGCTTAAAGATTGGTACAGGTAAGATTAAAAAATATTTTCAATAACAAATCAATATTTCATGTCCATGCATTTATTTTTATTTTTTTTGTGAGTAAACAAAAAAAAAAAAAAAAGGTAACTTGAAAAATGCTTAATGTGTTAACTGTGGAGTAATATTTAAATTAAATGTTTTATTTAAATCAAAAGCATCATTTATAATGACCTAATCAACCCAGACTGCATTAGGTTACAGCAAACAAACTGCAACCTAACAAACTAATATATAAATGTATGCTAGCAATATATCTCATCAAATGGCAATTATTGGATTAAAGAAGTATATAGTCTGTTGCACTGCAAGTTTCAGAGTGAAGAGCAACAGCGTGGTATAACAAAGTGGCTCGGGTCACATTAAATGTTGCTTAGGAACACAGTGTAAGGTTCACTTTATTAACATTCATATTTGTGTAATTTCCAACATTTATGCAGATAGAAGTGTGCAGCATTCTGCCAATATTTCTCCAAAATGAAAGCTTGAGCATTTAACATTAAATATATGAGGGTTTTAACATTTGAAAGTGAAGAATTTAAGACATTTTTCTTTTCATTTTTTCTTAAAAGTAAGTATTTCCATTAGCAGCGCTCTTTGTCCTTGGCCTGTCTGGATGTCTCAACAGTATTAATATTTTATATAAAATGATTTTACGGTTCAAATTGCAATATACGACACAATCACAATATAATGCGATTGTGACTTTTGCTATTGTGGATATGTGACTTTAACATCTCATGGGGACTTCAAGTAAATATTTTATGCCTAAGGGGTTCAATTGCAAAAAAAAGATAAAAGATGGGAACCTCTGCCTTACAGTTGGTTATTGTTAAAAAAAATGACTGAAGTTAATTTGAGATGGAATGAAGATTGTGAAAACTATCTGATTTGATAGATAAGACATGCGAAATGCTGTCCCTAATTAGCTCAGTGATGCGCTGACTAGAAGAGGAGTTTTTATGTGCGCTGAGAATATATTAATGCTAAAGAGATCAACCTCAGATACCTCCGACGGCAACAAACCATCACCTTCACATAAGACCCAATTAAAGATCGTGTGATGCATCTCTTGCTTCCGCGCCCTGAGAGAAACGTTGAAAGGAGCAGACGCCGTCACCAAACTGTATGGCCAGTGTGGGATCACAGTGGTCACTCTTGATGAATAGGGACTTGTAGATCACGTCATAGACCTGCAGATAAAAGGTAGAGTGGAAATATTAAATCAGGCCGTGAGCCACTGAAGTCATTCTCGCCTGCAGCGAAATGAAGGACCGTAAGGAGGGCTTCAGGCATGTTTAAAGGCAAAAGAACAAAATAAAAATCTTCAGGGGAGAATTAAAGTTCAACTGCAATCAATTCAGCACAGCACACGGGCGATTCACCCATGGTTTTAGCACACACGCCGGTCTCAGTTGTACCACATGTCACCCTGAAGGACAACACAATAACTCTCCTTTGAGTAATCAAGTATATTTTGCAATCATGGAAATTTGCATATATTCACATTATTCAGGAATGCATCAGGTCCACTGGATTTTATGTCCTAACAAATCAGCGGCTGAATGCGAATAAGCGTGGACCAGGTGTAGCCAGAGGCGAAATAGTAATATTAAGCCTATGCTGAGTCTGACTGCTCTTCAGGGCCTCAATGAACACTAATGAAACACTACTTCATACATTAACACAAGCCCTGCTTAAACAAGATACTGAAGTGCTCGACATTTACAAGTTGTAGTGTTTATGAGCCAAGTACAGGTTCGTGCTGTTTAGCACCATTTTTGTTGAAGAAATACAATGCAATATGGCACCTCTTATGGTTCTACATAGCACCATTTGACAAAGGTGCTGTATAGCTGTATAGAGAGAGAGATTAAGCGTGTGAGTTTGTGCATCTCTCAACAGTGATCGGCAGCTGTGTCTCTACTAATAGCGAAACTAAGTTCATCTGCTTCAAGAACAACGCTATTATTACCTTGCTAGTGAGAAATGTCTTGTAGCTTTTAAGTTGCTATGCTAATTTACTGATAAAATCATCAGAGCAGTGCTGACAACACGTTTCTGTGCACATGTGTGTCTGTAGTATGTGTGTGTTTATGGGAGAGAGCGAGAGTAAGAGTGTATTGCCTTTCGTACATAAAAACAATTTTGTGGCAAAAACATGATGATTTGTTGTTTTTATCTTGTTGCTTACTATATTTATTTGCTTGGTCATTGTCTTTGTGGGTTTTGGTTCTTTTGCTGTTGTAAGCTCTAAGGACCTTTGAAATAAATGAAATCATTTGGCGAAGTGATATGGCCATGTAATGCAGTCAATATTTGCCTGGAACTACTTTAGCCATGCATTTCCCTGAAAATAATTGCACAGATTAGATTCAAGCATTTAACAGCCCCATAGTATGCATATGTGACCCTGGACCACAAAACCAGTCATAAGTAGCACGGGTGTATTTGTAGCAATAACCAACAATACATTGTATGGGTCAAAATTAACGATTTTTCTTTTATGCCAAAAATCATTAGGATATTAAGTAAAGATCATGTTTCATGAAGACATTTTGTTAATTTCCTACCGTAAATATATCAAAATGTAATTTTTGATTAGTAATATGCATTGCTAAGAACTTCATTTGGACAACTTTAAATGTGATTTTCTCAATATTTTGATTTTTTTGCACCCTCAGATTCCATATTTTCAAATAGAGTAGTTGTATCTCAACCAAATATTGTCCTATCTTATCCTAACAAACCATAAATCATTGGAAAGCTTATTTATTCAGCTTTCATATGATGTATAAGTCTCAATTTAAAAAAAAAATTTGACCCTTATGACTGGTTTTGTGGTATATCTTTGTGCTACAAACATCAATACACACTTTCTACATATAGTCTACATATATTCACAATATTATACATTTTCTCAGCACACATAAAAAACTCTTTTAGGCCAGCATTTGTGGCATAATGATTACATAGGCTACATACATACATATACATAAATTATACATTAATTAATTAATTTGATGTCCTTCATTTAAAAAAAGCAACCAAAAAAAATAAAATAAAATAAAAATAAGGTTATTCAACACCTCTAACAAGGTGCTTTTTCGTCTGCATTTAGGTTATTGGTATGGAAAGCAAGAGAGAAAAAAAGATGCTTGACTTGCCTGTCATGTATTAAAAATGAGATCTTTGCCTTCTGGTCGTTTTTTTTTTCCCAGTGTAGCATAACATTAGATCTCTTTGCACCAGCATGTTGACTGTGAAACCAAAGGCCAATTATACAGTAGCTGTTTGTGTAAGTTTCACCCAGTCCACTCAAAGATCACCCACTTTCCTCAATAACTCGACCTGAGGAGGAAAACGCTGTTTGACACATAATCACCACCGACAAAGCTTCATTCGTTCTCAGCCCACTGTATTAGTTTTTAATTGCTATTGTGATACATGTCAGGGAGGACAATTGGTGCGATCTGAAGCCATTTTAGGTGTGGTTTAATGATAATCTTCGATTACAGAGAGTAATGAGCTAACTGTCTTTCGTCAGCTCTGTTCACTCTTTGTGAAGCCTACCGTGTTTGCCTATTCAAAGTCTGCACCACACACATCCTGGCCCAGTTCTTGGGAGCTTCCCATCTGGTTTGACAATCTGTTTTGATGGAATTCAGTTGTTTTTGTTCCGCTCTCATCTTAGCAGCGCGCCACTGCTTGATGTTTCAGAGTTTCCTACTTTAAAGCACGGTAAAAACTTAGGCGGGATCACAGTCCTGAATATCAATAGATCAGTAGCATGTCTGAGGGAATGTGGCCGTCTGTGTTCAATGAAGATTTACAACAAAAAGGGGAAATTTGAATCAGTTCTTTAACTATTTAAAAGTTATTTAACCATGAAATACTCGACATAAAAACAAATTTGACCCAATTTATTTTCTTAATTCATATTTACCAATAGAATAAGCTTATCTTTGTACTCCAAAATAAAATAACAGCATCTTTTTCTATTAGTAATTTTCAGGTACATTCACTGCTGAAAAACCCAAATAGCCACAAGCTATAACCATCTACTGTCTTTTTGTTATTTACTTGTACAATGTCAGTAATCTGTAGTAATAAAGAAAGACAAGACTTGTGTTTTGTTGATGTACCGTCCAATACTGATCCGAAAGCAAAGAGTTGAGCAATATACTGTTTCTATGGTTACCGCCTCAGGCGAACAGAACTTCTGTGAGTGTCTATTTAGTGCACTCAGATGTAGTGCACTCAGATGTGTGGACTTTTATCTAACTTTTTGTGAGTACCAAAAGATTGTTTGAAAATGTTGTTGAAATAGATACACTCCCATTCTAAAGTTTGGGGCTGGTAATGTTTTTAATGTTTTTGAAAAAAGCCTCTTTTGCTCACAAAGGCTGCATTTTTTTTTTTTATCAAAATACAGTCAAAACTGTAATATTGTTAATAAAAATACATAATAAAAATACAGCTGTATGTAAGTGTTTTTACCTTGAAATATCAGTTTCAAAACCATGATTCACTGACTACTAATAAGATGAATGGGTTGTGTTTCTTTCCCACTTTTCCCACAAACGTCTGTTCTGGTAATATATAAGTTTGATGAGCTGGTACGAAATTCCAAGAAAAGGTCGGATTGCTTTACGGCAGCAACAAATGCACGTGTACCGCTATCCACTCTAAATTACGACAGTGATATATTTACAACAGATCACTTCGCTCAATTAACTGTAGGGGGCTCCAAAGTCGCAAAAATTCAAAAAACGACATACAGTTGCTTTAAACTATAGCCGTTTTCTATTTTAATACATTTTATAATGTCATTTATTCCCATGATGGCAAAGCTGAAATTTCAACAGCCATTGCTCTAGTCTTCAGTGTCACATGATCCTTCAGAAATCATTCTAACATGTTGATTTGTTGCTCAAGAAACATTTATTAACAGTGGTTAAAAAAAGCAGTTGTGCTGTGGTCACACTTTCTCCAATTCTCGCCATTAACAAACCATTAACTACGACTTTTGCCTCAATAAACTCCTAATTTGCTGCTTATTAATAGTGAATAAGGTAGTTGTTAAGTTTAGGTAGTGAGTAGGATTAGGAATGTAGAATATTGTACTAAACAGCCGATATGTTAATAATAGGCATGCTAACAAGCAGCTTAATAGTGAGAACTGGTTCCTATACACTGCTCCGGGTGTATGTTCATGGTGTGTGTGTGTGTGTTCACTGCTATGTGTGTGCACTTAGGATGGGTTAAATGCAGCACACAAATTCTGAGTATAGGTAACCATACTTGGCCACATGTCACGTCACTGTCACTATATTAAAATGTTACCTGTGCTGCTTAATATTTTTTGTGGAAACCGTGTTATTTTAAAAGACTAGCATTTATTTGAAATAAAAATATTTTGTGACATTGTGCATGTTCATCTCTACAGTCACTTTTTACCAAATGAATGTATCCTGGCTGTAATAAAATATTAACTACTTAAAAAAAACAAAGTGTAGTGTATAAAAACCTTAAACACTTTATTCTATCTAAAATTGAATACTATCATATCAAAAGGATGTGAATATGATAATTCAGTGTCCTATTTTGTCCAGGAAGTAATGTTTAGTTTATCCATTGAAAGAGTTTGAAAACCAAACCACGCAAAGCCTGCTCAAGCCAATGACACGATCATCCTACGAGGACACATTTCTACCAAGGTCAGAATCCCTGGCACTGGTTACCCGCTTTGTGCAGGAAAGCTGGAGCAAATAATTTACCTTGTGTACATGTGGCTCAGAGAACAGAGTGATGTTGGAGAAGTTCACCCCAACGCCCTCTGCGGAATAACAGTGGCTGTCTTGTGGCTGTCTGCATGCGTTCTGTCAGCAACTCCTGACACTCCCCTCAGATGTTCAAGCCTCCCCTCCACCCACCACCACACAGCTCTCCCCTGACGGAGCGGGCGGGCGGGCGAGAAGAGACAGAGGCTTGTTTTGCTCGAGCATTTTTGAATATTCTTTTGTGTTCGCTGTTTGCAACTCCCTCTTTTAAATCACAAAGCCGAAGACTTTTTTAAACGCAAAGCTGGCGTGGTGGAGTATTTCTCCCCACTGAGAGAATGGCAGCATCCAGTCGCTCTTTATGTTTCTGTCTCTCTCAACGATTGTTTTAACTTGCCTTTTTTCCCTCGTTTTTCTCCCTCCACGTTTTTTTTGGAGTTCTTTCTGACTTCACTTCAGAGAAGTTTAGGGAAAGTAGGGAGATTTTTCTCAGCGCTTTCATCTCCCTGCAAAGCGAACAGGAGAGAGCATGTGTTGAAGCAATTTCCAGTTCCTCGGTGTTTCGCTTCACTAGCGTCTATGCAACCTCCCCGAGTCCCTGCCTGTCACTATGTTCGCTGCCCTGCATGTACCCCGGCATCCCCATGTGTTTAACTTCCCACCGTTTTTTAGCAGGAAGCTCTCGCACCGCAAGTTACGAGAGCTTAGTTTTTCGGAAACTGCTACCAGCAGCCCTGTTCAAACATTTACATATTTTGAAGCTGTTCTTTATTCTTTTTGTCACTCCAGGAGTGTCCCAGGTGTTCCATTTCAGCAGTAATTGAATAATGTAAAAAGGACAAGAAAGACAGGCCTCATCGTTGCTCCAAGCAGCCTCAGGCAGCTGCTATTTTATAGCTATTACCATTCTTTTTAATATGGAATCTAATCCGTATCCCCCTCTGCATTTGGCTCCTTCCTCCCAATAACTTTCCCTTGTGGATCAAATCAGTAGAATATAAGAACATGCAAACATCCCAAATTGGCTTCAAGGAGTGCTAAAATCAATCTGTGCTGAAAATTGCAGGCAGTGATGCCTTGGGATATTTGGAAGGGGAAGAAACCAAGGCTGCGTGTGGTTATGTGAGACGTTGCACTGCGTCACGGTGCTAACCAAATGACTGACAACAGTCAAAATGTAGGTACAAGCAAACTCCTGCTTGGGGCTAAGAAATGAATTTGTGCACGCTGGGTGTTCGGACGACTGCATTAAGTCAATCATTTGCATAACATCCACCAGTGCGGGTTAAGAAATAAGCATGCAGTAATGCTATGCAGAATGGCACAGTTCCATCCCTTCCATAATAGCTTTGGAGCTTATTCCCCCAGGTGAGAAACCGGTATTGCTGATTCATGTAGAAGCTACACTAAAATAATGTTGGGTTTTGTGGTATTTCCTTCCCCATCCTTAAAGGGATAGTTCTCTCAACCTAGAAAATAGAAAATCAGTCACATTAACCAAAAATCACATGCAAAATATGTGAAACTCATGCAAAACATGATGGATTTGGAATATTTTCATGGTGTAAATGTGTGAAACCCATGTGATCACATTTCCACATGTACACATATTGTCCACACAATATGGGTAATGATCACATGGGTTTCATAAATTTACAATGTTCCAAAACCACATGTTTCTGTAAGGGAAAACAAAAATTCTGCCATCATTTACTCTCCCTCCACTTGTTCCAAGTTTCTTTCTTCTGTTGAACACAGAAGAAGATATTTCTGAAGACTGTTGATAACAGACAGCTGGTGGTAGCCACTGACTTCCATGGTATGAAAAAAAATAAAAATACTATGGAAGTCAGTGGCTACTGTCACCTGTTTGGTTAATGGCATCCTTCTGTCATCATTTACTCACAGTCATGTTGTTCCAGACCTGCATGACTTTTCTATCCTCTGAATATTCTGATAATACTGATAATAATCTGAAAAATGTTTCAACTGTTTTTGCCCATCCAATGAAGGCCACCAGGGTCTAAAACAATACTGGATCCAACTGACTTTCACTGTATGAACAAAAACCCTGAGACATGTTTTAAATATCTTTTGTATGAGTGTGTTCCACAAGTTTGGACCAAAATGATTAAATGATGGAATGTTCACTTTTGGGTAAATTAATCTCTCTCTCTCTCTCTCTCTCTCTCTCTCTCTCTCTCTCTCTCTCTCCCCCTCCCTCCCTCTCTGTTTTTTTATTTATCCATCTCTCAACATATTCTTCAGACATGTCATTAGTCAGCCTTGACTTTAAACTGTTAGTGCACAGCAGTGTGCCAACAATTGCTAGCATCTAATACCCTGAATATTCATTGTATTTGTTTATCACCTTATACTGAAATAACCACGTCTCAAAATACAGCCTCACCTGGGAGCATTACGATTTTTTACAATCTCAAGCTGATTGTTTCTAACACATGAATTATAACGTAAATAAAGTGTTGTAAACTGGAATGTCATGACCCCACAATGGATTTGGATACCTGGCACAGCTGGGAAAAATGATGCTAAATGAAAAACATAACATGCAACAAGCCGTATAATAGTGCAGGGTTAAGATTTGAGCACATATATGCACAATAACACAGTAAATATGCTTAACAACATTAAAAAAGGGAGGTTAAAATGCTCCCCATATATTTAATATTGTTGAAAATGTTGTGCATTTACTGTAAACATAAAAAAATGGTTACCGTCAATTATTTGGTTACCATCATTCTTCGAAATATCTTCTTTTGTGTTAAACAGATGAAGGAAATTCACACAGGTTTGGAATGACAGGAGGGTGAGTAAATGATGAGAGAATGTTCATTGTTGGGCAAACTATATTTATTTATTTAGCAGATGCTTTATCAAAGCCTATTTAAAAATAAGAATAACACAAGCAGCAGATGTGTATGCAATTTTTTTTTGTCCAAACAGCAAAATGTGTAAAAAAAAAATCTGGTTAGTTAGACAAGTGTTTCCAGAAGAGGTGTGAGAAATGAAGAACAGTATAGAATAAATAAGATAAACATGGTACTTCTGTATGTTGGGGCACCACACAATGTCCACTTTAAAATGCGGTTCCTGAAGCAAAACCAATGAAAGAGAGATCTCGAAAAGATCAGGGAAGGCATATTTTAAAGCATTCGGATATGCTCTGAAGTTTGTGACTCAGGTGCTCTTCTGTACTTGGTTAAGCAAAGTGATGGGGCCTGGCAGGGCTGATCTGAGCAGAAGACAGCCACATCATTAGGGGGAGTTCAGAGCCTGCTTTGCCTCTAGGGAGGAGATGACAGCTCATCACAGCCTTGGGGTTACCTTTCTTTAAAAATATGTTAATCAAAAGGCGCTAGGGAGAATTTTAATAAAATGAGATCAAATGCATTCATTCTTTTTTAAAATAATAATTGTCTTCCATGATTTAAAAGAAATACTCTGTACCATCTAGAACTATATCTGACTAATCATCCTGGTCCTACAGAGAGATGGCCATGTGATGGAGAATAATTGGCTACACACTGTCCAGAAAGAGTCGCAGCTTTCATAGGACTACACCGGCATGTCAACTGCCTGAACTTGTACATGACAACAGAGTAAAAGCTGAAGACTGAATCTTTATTACTCTTCATAGTTATTATTTATAAAGGAAATAAAGGTTAAAGGTTTATAAAGGTTTTTTTGGCAGTAAAGTGCAATGAAAATCTTATGAAACACTTTTCCAGGGATAAGTTAGTAATGCATTATTGATTCAGGGCTGAATTAAAAAAAATAAATAAATAAATAAATAAATAAAATACACATATTAAATAACACCCTTTATATATTTGTGGACATAAATAAAAAATAAATAAATAATGTTAAATAACTGATACCCTGCAAATATTGTAGTCATTAACTCGAATATGAAAGATAAATAAAATAATAATAAAAATATAAACTAAACTACACTAAAATAAGCTAAAATATAATAAAAGTTGCTTGCAAAATGACCTCAACCTGTGTCTTTCTCTTTCTTGCTGTCTAGCTGCAGTAATACACCACTGATATTGTTACAGAAAAATAAAATAAAATCAATACAAATAATAATAAAATAGTCATATTAAATAAATAATACCTTGCAAATATTGTAGACAAAGCATGATTCTGCAATGTGTTCCCCAATAAATACTGCTTAGGGACCTATCTCACAAAACAACCCCAACCCATGTCTTTCTCTTTGTTGTTGTCATGAAACACTTTGCCAGGGCTCAGTTGCAGTAATGCTTAGTCTCTCATTAATTCTCCTTTCCCTCTGTTATTGTATACTCTATCATGTTTTTATAGTAGGGTGCAGTATGCATAGAGAGCCGTCTTAAACGCGGTCGCTTTGTTATGTGTTGAAACTATCGTGCAATGAAAGCACATTAGTACATCTTAAAGGCAGTGTCTGTGAGATCCAGACAGTCTGTACACAAGACTATTCACATGGGAGTCTTTGTCAATGCTAATTGGCCCACCAACCTCTGGCAGTGAAGCAGAACAACATTTTCTACACACAACACTTGTTAACTAGTAAATCCAGCCCTGAAAGATCCACTTTTTGAGCTACAGCATCTAGGGATGTATTTAACCTGTGATTGTACACCAGGAGAGAATTCTGAGATCAGTGACCAAGAGCAGAACGTCTCTGAGGCTTTCACAAAGCTAGATTTTGCAGAACATAATGCTGCCAGAGACTCTGTTCTCTTGTATCCATATCCATTTTATTTCCAGAAGTAATTAACAAACATATTGGATTTTGTCTTGTATCCATTGGAATATAACAAATGCATATGATACTATTATACGACAAAGACAAGAGGAAAAGAGAACCGTTTTCTGTCTGTTTCTTTGTCATTTCTTTTGCTCTTCTCTTTTATGCCATAAAGCTTGGGTCATGATTAATGGCTTTAACACATTCAAATGCCATTTTGCTTCAGATAAATAAATGCACACTTTCCGAGCAAGAACATTTTCTTTTCACATAGCATTTAGGGACAAACACGAAACGCTGACCTTTTAAGAGATATTTAATGGCCATTAGCGTACTGTGAACATGCATATAGTTCTTTTACTGCACACAGTCACATTTAATGTCTTTAGATTGCATTTTTTCTTTTGCTGTTGTCTTGTTCTTATTAAAATGCACTTAAATTCCCTTTGTAGTCTGCAGCGCTCATTAATGAATACAATGTCTATAGTTTTCCATAATTAGAACCCATGAGGTTTTTTTTTTTTGTACTACAGTTTTAGTTTGTTTTATTCAGCATTAAAGGGGCAATTTGTTTAATTTCTCAAGAGTTTAACTCTTGCTGACAACAATGGTTGGCCAAAGACAAACTTCATTCATTTCTTCGGATGAACTGAAATATTATTGTGTAATCTTTAGAAGCAACTGTTGTCGTTTAGTCTGAGATTTATTTCCTTTACATAATTTAAATTTGCACAAGGGAGGCTGCATGGATTAAATGGAACATTATTTGAAAATGAGTTTCAGGTTCCCCCAAAGCACCACCAATAATTCTGCATTAGTCTCTGAAATATTTAATAAGGTTTTGAAATATTTATAAAGGATGGAGTTGAAAAGAGACGTTTTTTGGTAGTAAAATTCTTATGAAACACACTTTGCACCATTACTTTATATTAGGATTGCAAATAATAAAATAAAATAAAACAAAATAAAACAAAATAAAATAAAATAAAATATTTTATTAAAACTTCAAATAATATATAATAAAATTCACATGTCAAAATTTGTTAGGAAAAATCCCCTAAATAAAAATAATTTAAAGACATTATTAGGGCAGGCAAAATCACTGAACAAAGAAAAAGCAGCTTTAGAATATTTAGTCAAAATAGAATTATTTGATCTATTTCCATTTCCAATTATTTCCATTGTGTCTTACAATTTTTACTAACATTTTTGTTAGGCAAACCCCCCCCCCAAATAAAGATAATTTAAAGACAGGTGAATTATTTGGGTGGGTGAAAGCATTAAACAAAGAAAAATGCCTTTAGAATAGAGCAAGTGTATTGTTTGCTGTATATCCATTTATTTCCATTACATCTCACAATTTTTTTCTCACAAATTGTGCCATTAGTGCCTTTTCAGTTGTTTGAAAAGTGCATCCCTGCTTTGAATGGCAATAATTCATTGTATGTAGAAAAAGGTCACAAATCATGTTCTTCCAAACACAAAATGACTTGCATGCTTTACATTAACAGTCATATTTTCCTTGGACGTATAAATAGACCTCTAGTATAAATTTCTCCCCATTACTAATAGAAAGCAAGGCTTGCTCAACAATCATAGGCTCTTCCACAGAGAGACTCTCTCCACTGCCAGGCCCATTCCCACGTAAGAGACTTGGCAGATTTGACTCCAGGGAGCTCCTCTCTTTCTCTGCCAACATGCATGCCTGCTCCCTGGGCCCTATCCATGGCAACCTCATCCCTGCTCTCCTCTCCTCCATCATCCATCTGTGGCTATCACTGCGGTCTCAGACCTGCAGTTAGTGCAAAGCCGTCTTTACTCTCATTTCTGCTCACCGCTGTGATGTGCTGAAGGCTGTAATGAGCCCCTGTCCTACCACCATCAAACTGCACAACACTCTGAACGCAGACACAGGAAGACAATAAACCACAAATGACACGAACAGATGGTCTTTCTTATTGTGCCCTGAAATGCAAACACTGAATATCTTTACAGGCTTGGCTCATCATTCGGCCTTCCCAGTTATGATCCGCTATCGGCAAACACCTGGCACAGGAAATTTAACAGTGACAAACAAGAGCAAAAGAGTGAAGGTTATTGAATAGATTTCCTTTCTTTCTATGCCCATTTACCACAATAATTTTGTGTAGGCAAATTCTAATTAAGGAATTTCTCTCAAAGTGTTTGTGCATGTTAATGCAATTAAAGGGATAGTCCATCCAAAAATGAAAATTCTGTCATCATTTACTCAACCCTTTTGATGTTCCAAATCATTGTTAGCCATTGCTACCAACATAGATCAACAATTTTGCGTTTCTCGATAATAAAGTTCAAACTAACATTCGCAGTATATTGAAGAAATGCCAACTTTCAACCTGTGGTTAGAAGCATAGTTTCTTGCTAGCATAATATATGGACTTAAATAGATCATGCTCTTGGGTGTAATACGCAAGCTAACATGCTGTACATTTTATATCAGTGAAATTACATTGTAGAGAAATCTGCTGACTGAATGAATCATGTGTATGGGAGTAAAGTGTACGCCAATTACATAGGCTACTGTATAATCTGATTTTTTTTAAAAATGAACGGTTGTCTTTTTGGTGTAAATGAACTAGTCCTGTATTAGAGGCTTTCACAGCAGTTAGTTACAGGAAATAGCCACCAGGGCGGTCCCTCGAGAACTAAATTTTCCCCTAGGGCCATTGTCCTAGTTGCATTCGCACTGCCAGTAAGAACTCTGAAGTGACATAAGCTGGCCAGGAGCAACGTTATTTAAGCACTCAACAACTGGAGGATGTAGAAGTGCCTAGACTATATGGCTTTGGTCAATCTATCACGTTTTTTCATGTTTTTGGAGTTAGTTTGTATATTAAAGGAATAGTTCACGTAAAAATGAAAATTCTGTCATTAATTACTCACCCTCATGTCATTCCAAAGACCTTCATTCATCTTTGGAACAAAATTAAGACTTTTTTGATGAAATCCGAGAGCTTTCTGAGCCTGCATATAGACAGCAAGGGAACTGACACGTTTCAAGATCCAGAAACCTAGTAATTACATTGTTAAAATAGCCGTTATAATATGCGTCATGGCACTCTCGTGAATGATGGCGGAGACTGACAGGAAGAGAAGAAATTGTTAAATGAAGTCATTATTTTTGTTATCTTTGCGCACAAAAAAATATTCTTGTAGGTTCATAAAATTAAAGTTGAACCACTGATGTCACATGGACTATTTTAATGATGTCTTTACTACCTTTCTGGGCCTTGAACGTGGTTGGTCCATGGCTTGGGTCAGAAAGCTCTTGGATTTCATCAAAAATCTTTAATTTGTGTTCTGAAGATGAACAAAGTTCTTACAGGTTTGGAATGACATGAGGGCAAGTAATTAATGACAGACTTTTTATTTGTGGGTGAACTATCCCTTTAAGTATATGTAAACTATGTTTACACAGCTTTTTAAAAATGGTAGATGGCAGTGTTTCGTATGGCATGTGTTCGGCCAATCAACATACACTTCTATCATTGTTCCTATTGTGCTGGTTAAACCCTACGCTGCAGAAGGAGGTCATTTAGTTCCCCCAAAAGCCATTCCTGAAATCTTTCCCAGGTTCCCGCGGTGCAAACATGCCAAAAAGCAGGTACTTCCTCCAATATTTATAGGAACTTTGGAAACATTCCTCTGATGTGAAAGCCCCTAAACAGTCATGACTATTTGGTTAGTTTCTCCAACGAGTTACGTGATTGTATGGGAAACACACCCCAGTATGACTTTCTTTCTTCCGTGCAACACAGGAGAACATATTTTAAGATCTGTTCCCAATGACTTCCATTATATGGACGAAGAGTACAATGGAAGTCAAAGGGGAACCAAAACTGTTTGCTTGACAACATTGTTCCAAATATATTTTTTTGTGCTCAGCAGAAGAAGAAAAAAAGTCATACAGGTTTGGAACTACATAAGGGTGAATAAATGATGACAGAATTTTCTTTTTTTGGTGGACTATCCCTTCAAGCTCAATTGTTTCTGTTATTTTGAAAAAATATAGGATCAACTGGTTATTTTAACACTTGTTTTTTGTTTTTTGTTTTTTAAATAATAGAACAATAAAGCAAATGTAGTCTTATTTATGGCCAAATGTCATTTTTGTTTCAAAGAAATCTATTGCTGGTTAAGGAAATCCAAAAAAGCCTTTTTTTTCTTCTGAGACTCAGTGTCCTGCTGCGCAGGAAACCTTAGAAACTCTAAATCGATCCAAACTGCATTATTTGTCAGGGGTCCTTGCTCCTAGTTTCTTTTTAGTTGCCTACCGCATTCTGCTAGAACACCTCCTACCCGGCATCTATAGCGGGTTCATTGCTCTACTTTCGGATAATTCTGTGGTATTAACTGGCTAGAGTTATTACCCTTTATATGAGATGTCTGTGTTGAGAGCAGTTTATGAGATTCTGGTCCCGGTGGAAAG
>JAFVLL020001328.1:0-23887 GCA_021397915.2 Tor tambroides
GATTTTTCCTGCTCGCTCCTGAAGAAGCTGAACCAGCAGCGGCAGAGAGGGCAGCTGTGCGACCTCATCGTGTCCATCGGCGGCCATCAGTTTCGCGCCCACCGTGCGGTTCTGGCCGCCAGCTCTCCGTACTTTTGCGATCAGGTGCTGCTGAAGAACAGCGCCCGCGTGGTGTTGCCGGACGTCATGCATCCGTGTGTTTTCGAGCAGCTCCTGTTGTCGTGCTACACCGGAGGGCTTTCGGTGCCAAGCGGAGAGGTGGTTTCCTTCTTAACAGCCGCGAGCTTCCTGCAGATGTGGCACGTGGTGGACAAATGCACTGAGCTTCTGGAAGTAGGGAAGAAAAGCCGGATCAACCATGGATCGTCTCCTAAATGTGATGGTTATGCCACTGATAATGAGGAGTCTGGTCAGACTGCAGGTCAAGGAGAAGATCTAGATCCTGCTTTAGGTCCAGGGACGTTAGAAAGCGCCGGTTGTTCGTCTCCAGATGATCCGAGCAGCGAGAATGGCTCGGATGCAACGGAAAACCAGTGCTCTAGACGGGCCTATGTCCCGCCGAGCATAATGGGACACAGAAAGAAGGTGCAAATAAAATCAGAAAGGCAGAGTCGAGATGCTTGCGGTGGCTTGATTGGCGCCGAACACGCCGTAAACGATACAGACGAAAACTCTCACAATCCAAACATAGCAGAGGATTGTTTCGATGAGAAACTGGTGGAGTGCTTGGATCGGGATTGCTCTTATGAAGAGCCGTTAGACTTCTACGGGACCTCCATGGAGGGCTTTTCGCAAGCCTCGGACGAGCTTTCAAACCCACCGTCCAGGGATAAACTTCAGCTCGAAGGAGGTGCTGATGTTTCTAAAGATGAGACGCCGGTCGACGGCGGCTTAAAGGAGCAGACCTCACACTCAGGCTTCGCTTCGGTGGTTTACAAGCTCTATCCGTGCCAGTGTGGCAAAAGTTTCACGCACAAAAGCCAGAGGGACCGGCACATGAGCATGCATCTGGGTCTGAGGCCGTTCGGTTGCGCCGTTTGCGGCAAGAGCTTCAAAATGAAGCATCACCTGGTGGGCCACATGAAGATCCACACGGGCATTAAACCCTACGAGTGCAGCCTGTGCTCCAAACGCTTCATGTGGAGAGACAGCTTCAACCGACATACCTCCACGTGTGCAAAGGCCCATCAGAACCGACGGGCCTCCCAGATCTGCTAGTGCTCCCGCAGGAACCTTGGAGGAACGTTTGAGAAACCTCAGCATGGAAGCATCCTTTACTTGACTGCCAAACTAGCCACTGTATACAGTAGGATTATTTTAAACAAGCACCTCAATTTTGAACAGAGGCCTTCTGTTCAGTTCATTTGTTCAGGTGTAAAGTACCGGTCAAATGTTTGGAATAATTACATTTTTTAAATGGTTTTAGAAGACGTTTCCTATGCTCACCAAGGCTGTGTTTATTTCTCAAAAATACAGTAAAAGCAGTAATACTGTGAAATATTATTGCAATTAAAAAAACTGTTTTCTGTTTGAATGTCTTAAAAATAATTTATTTATATGATCAAAGCTGAATTTTCAGCTTCATTACTCCAGTCTTCAGTGTCACATGATCCTTCAGAAATCATTCCAATATGCTGATTTGCTGCTTAAGAAACATTTCTGATTATTATCAATGTTGAAAACAGTTGTGCTGCCCAATAGTTTTGTAAAAACTGTAATATATTACCATTAAGAAAGATTTTTTTAAAATTGAAATGAATACTTTTATTCAACAAGGATGCATTAAATTGATCAAAAGTGACAGTAAAGATGTTTATAATGTTACAGAAGATTTCTATTTCAAATAAATGCTTTGAACTTTCCGTTCATTAAAGAATCTGGAAAAAAATGCAATATGGTTTCCACAAAAATTATAACTGTTTACAACTTTGATAACAACACTATAATAATTGACAATAATTGGTCAGCAAATCAGCATATTAGAATGATTTCTGAAGGATCATGTGACACTGAAGACTGGAGTAATGATGCTGAGAATTCAGATTTGCATCATAAGAATAAATTTCTTTTTTTTTTAAAAATACATTACAATAGAAAACAGTTGTTAAAAATTGTAATGCTATTTCATAATATTACCATATTTTTAATGAAACATGAATTATTTCAAACTTTTGACCGATCTTCGATCTCCTCATAGAATGATGTAAAGTCAACATGAAGTCAAAATGGACTCTTCTTAATAGATGTTGTTGTAGTAAAATGCCATTTCATGTTGACTTCAATGTCATTCTAATGTCTCAGAATGATATCTGAAAGAAAAAAATATGACCGCATTCTACACAAGACACAAGAGCCTTGAATGCTGTCATAATATTCAGGTTTAAAAACTCACTAAGCGCTTTGGAGTTTTAACCAGGTTTATCTTATGTAAATAGAAATATTCCCCGATGCAGCATTCTGCTGGATTTCGTTCGCTTTAGTTGAGCTGGATTCAGTGTTTGGCATCAGCTCTATTGCCGATCTCTGTAGCCAGAGCGTTTCCAATAGGATTTCACAGAGAACGGCACTTGTTTCAGCTGCTAATCTGTTCTAATCCATTTTATGCTCTAAAAGTCAACAGATTTATTAGGAGGATTTTGTAGGGAAAAAGTCAAATAAAATCTTACATAATGCTGCATTAATGGCATTGACATTTTCATCTCCTTCTGCAAACAGTGTTCTTGTATGTGATGTTCATTTTGTCAAATGTTTTTATAATGTGCCATAATTGTAAAATATTATAAATGTCATCTCTATATGGGCGAATCTTATGAAAAACATGTCCAAGTCATATCACACACACACACACACACACACACACACAATGTGACCATGTTCTTGATAGGTTTTAAAATTCATCTGTATAGTATTGAAGTGGATTTAAGAGAGAAATATCAAAGCACAGCCACCTGTAAATATCAAATATCAGTGAAACGAAACGGAGAACACATCTTTATTGTTTTACTTCACAAAGCCATTTCATGCAGATGTCAAAAGAGCACAAACATCAGTTATAAAAAAAGTGAAAGGGCTGTAAAACTCCTGTAGAAAAGCAGCTGGGTGTTTACTTGTATTATTTTCTGAATCTAATGTACAGAATGTGCCATGAATGGATGGTTGGATGCCTGGCTTTCAGTAGTCTGTTATTACGGTCTGTTTGAGAATGAACTGCAAACCTCGGTTACAACTATACCTCAGATGCTGTGGTATTCAGTAGTTTGAGATGGTGCATGGAATTTCATCAGTGCTTAATTAGAACAAAATGTAAGCTAATTTTATTATAGTTTTAGATCAAATAAATAGGGCTTTTCTTAGAATATTGAATTATTCCTGAAAGTGTTGTAAGCTAGTATAACACTCTAAAGAGCATTTCAAACATGTTGTTTTGGCAATTGCCAAGTATTGGTAAATTGTAGTATGTAAATAGTGTTTGAATTATGTTTTTTTATTATTATTATTATTATTATTATTATGAATGTGCAAATTTCTATATGCCTCAAACAGAACAAACAAGTGACAATCAAGTAAGCGGAACCAGGACATGTGAAAGTTAAGTAATCAGTACGGTTAAAAATCACCTCTCAGTAGTCAAAGTCAATCAGACAGAGAATATTTATGGAAAATAAATTCAGCCATGTATTAAATTATATATCCATTCTTTGTCAGTTTTTTTTCAATAAAAGTTTAAGCAATTTAATACATGGTATATGTGTATGTATCTTATAAAGTGGTAAATATATATATGATTATATGTTGATTTGTTACAGAAACTTTTTTGTTTTTTTAATTGGAAACGGTTATATAAAATATGGATATTCTCAAGTGACCAAATTTTCTTAATTGATAGGCAGAGCTTTAGGATGTTGGACGGATCACTACCTCAACAGGACTGTCTTGATATCTGGTTATCAGAAAACTTTTCTTTCCGGACGGCACCATTTCCCACTTACACTTCTGTTGTGGTTTCTTCTTATAGAAGAACTTTGTGAAACTTTGTGAGATTTGTACAAAAATGTGTTTAGCAATAAATGTTCTATTTGTACTGGAGATCCTGTTTTGTTGCACGAAGAACAATTCATTTTGTGTTTGAGTTGCAATTCAAGGTTTCAGACACTAGGCGGCAGTCTCAACTGACACAATTGGTTCAATGCTCACATATTGTAAATTTAAAAACATATTTAAGGTAATTTACTTTGATGTTTTATATATACACACACACACGTGTAAGCAAACAACTGAAAGAAGACATACAGAAAACAAATATAGAAAATCTTTTGCTTTTATTTTAAAGAGTATCTGGCCTTTTTTAAAGATTTGTTAGTATGTAATTTGTGACCCTGGAGCACAAAAGCAGTCTTAAGTCGCTGGGGTATATTTGTAGCAATAGCCAAAAATACATTGTATGGGTCAAAATGATCAATTTTTCTTTTATGCCAAAAATCATTAGGATATTAAGTAAAGATCATGTTCCATGAAGATATTTAGTAAATTTCTTACCGTAAATATATCAAAACTTAATTTTTGCTTAGTAATATGCATTGTTAAGAACTTCATTTGGACAACTTTAAAGGTGATTTTCTCAATATTTTGATTTTTTTTCCCCCTCAGATTCCAGATTTTCAAATATCTCGGCCAAATATTGTCCTATTCTAGTAAATCATACATCAATGGAAAGTAAAAGTAAATTCAGACTGGTTTTGTGGTCTAGGGTCACATTTAGTTAAAACTATAATAAGATTGGTTAAACGTTAGAGTGTTAAATTACAAAAGAAGACATCACCGTTGCTCAGATGCACCTGCGCGTCCACTTCAAATTCACATAGACGCGGTGCTTCAGCGCGATTGGCTAATGCTCCGTGGTGGGCGGGGTTGAGTGTCGGTATAACGCGTGTGATTGGGCAGTTGACCTGTCCGTTAGATCAAAGGAACCTACCTGACACTTCCTGCCCATGAATGTTTCGCTTGTTTTGGCAGTGTGATATCTGTGTATCTCTGCCATGTTTGTGTACGTCTCTCGCAAATGTCTTTACATTTATAAACGTATAATATAGCTCTGACGCTCTGGAATAATAACCTGACGTGCTGTATTGGATTATATGCGCAGTTGAGCCCGTTTAATGGATGACTGGAGGCAAAACGGGATTGTTTCTTCTCATTGATCCGGGATCATACAGTGCGGAGATATAAGGTAGGCGAACCAGATTTAGATTTGATTGATTTTATGGATGGGTCGATGGAGTATTGATTAGGAACAGTCTGTGCACGTCATTCATCAAGCAGGGTTAGTAAAGGTGAAAGGTTACAGCCCTGTGCGCGTGACCGTATTAACATGTTGCGAGTTGCGCGCACGAGACTCAAAATCCTGAGAGACAGCAGCTCGTTTATGGCCATGGTGTTTGTTAATATTTCTGAGGCAATTATAATGAATTATTTTGCTTTATAATATGACATTTTGGATCATTTATAATGTCGATGATGTGGTATTATTGGCTTTTATTGTAATATCTCTGAAAGCACAATGCCACTGTTTTAACTTTTGGTATTTCTTTAGGAGGGTATTTATTTTATGGATTTTTATTGTAAATATTGCTGTACTTAATAATAATAATAATAATAATAATAATAATAATATTTTATATATAGGCTATAATACAAATAGAAAGTAAATAATGTAAATAAATAAATATTTTACATGTTTTTATAAGAATGTAGTTAATACATTCTACAATAATAATAGTAATATTAATTATTTTATATATATATATATATATATATATATATATATATAAAAATGATAAAGTACTAACAATTATTAATTTAAAATAAAAATATTTGTATATTTTATAAGAAATGTAGTTAATATATAACACAGTTTCTAAAGTAATAATGTCATTATTCATTTAAAATAATTTCTGTCGTTATAAGAAATCTATCTATCTGTCTATCTATCTAGTTATTTTGAATTATGAAATTACTATTGTTATATCATATTTCATAATTTACATATTTCTTTTTCTTATTACATTTCTTATTATATTAAACACTTTACAGCACAGGTATATTTGTAGCAATATCCAAAAATACATTGTATGGGTCAAAATTATCCATTTTTCTTTTATGCCAAAAATCATTAGGATATTAAGTAAAGATCATGTTCCATGAAGATATTTTGTAAATTTCCTACCGTAAATATATCAAAACTTCATTTTTGCTATAGAACTTCAATTTTAAATGTGATTTTTTTTTTTCAATGTTTTGATTTGTTTGCACCCTCAGATTCCAGATTTTCAAATAGTTGCATCTCTTCCAAATATTGTCCTGTCCTAACAAATAGCTTTCAATGGAAAGCTTATTTATTCAGCTTTCAGATGATGTATAAATATCTTTTTTTTTTTTTTTTAAATTGACCCTTATGACTGGTTTTGTGGTCCAGGGTCACATATGTTGTAATATTAATAGTTGATGCAAATGCCACATGCCTCTTTGAATTAAGATATTTTCAAAACATATTGCAAACAGCATATGTCTGGTTGGTCTGTTCAAGCGTTCCATTGTAGAGATTTAGGCCATTTCAGTATCAAAGCATCTTTTTGTTGTTGAAAAAGGCATTGTTTCCTCTGAGATGCTTATACTGCTTGCTATGCAGTTCATGCGCTTGCGGTGCAGGCCATGTGGGATGTGTGTAATTGGTCAGGATGAAACTTGGAGTAAGTGAGAAGGAATTCAGAAGCCCAGCTCAATCGAGGTGCTCATTCCTGATGGCAGAGAGCCAGAGCATTCCTCAGTTCAGGAACCGGTGTAGTATTCGTGTGTTGTGGTGTCGGCTACTACGCCACATGAATGCGGGTTTAGTTGACCGGGACAAACGTGAACAGCCTTGTCATGAGCAGATGTCATGAATCTTAGTGTTTTATCTAGAAAGGTTCATAGTTGTAGCTACACCTACAAAGGCAGATTCTGTCATTATTTACAACCTCTCATGTTGGTCCAAACCTGCTCTTACATTGAACGCAAACAAAGATATTTTTCAGAAGTATTTTCATAACTGAAACTAGCGGTTAAGCTCCATAAATGACAAAAAACACCATAAAAGTCATCCACATGACGTGTACACTTCTAAGTGTTATCAAAATCATTGCACAGTATATATTTTGTAAGCAGTATGCGCCTCTGTTTTGTTTGTGTACAAATGCTTGTGAAAGTGAAACTAGAGAAACCAATGGCATTGTATAAACAATAGTGTACTGAAGGAATATTTCACCTAGTAATGAAAATTTGATGAAAATGTCCTCACCCTCAGGTCATTCAAGATGTAGATGAGTTTGTTTCTTGGAGAAATGTAGCATCACATCAGTTGCTCACCAATGGATCCTCTGCAGTGAATGGGTGCCGTCAGAATGAGAGTCCAAACAGCTGATTAAAAACATCACAAGTAATCCACAGCACTCCAGTCCATCAATTAACATCTTGTGAAGCCAAAAGCATTGTGTTTGTAAGAAACAAATTTGGCATTTTTAATAGGGATGCACCGAATGTTCGGCAACCGAAATGGTTTGGCCGAAAATAGCGAAAAAAACCTCTTTCGGTGTTCGGCCGAATAAGCGAAAAGACCGAATAAATTGTACCGAACAATGACATGACGCGATCAAATAGAGGCACGCGCTAATGCAGCAAACATGTCTGCAGTGTGAAAGTATTTAAAACTGTGAGAGAAAGACGCAAAAATCATTACAAGCACGAAGCACTGACAGCGAGAGACTGCTTAGTGCTGCATCTCATGTCTCCGATCAGAAGAGGAAGAGGTGGTTGTTGCTGGTTACTGTGATGATTGAAATCGCGAAATGGCCTCAAACGATTAGTAAATAAACTGCAGAATGTTATGTTTTCAAATACACGCACGGATTGCATTAAAAAAGCGCTTCACAAGCTTGCGGCGCCAGGGTTCAAAGTCCAAAGCGAGGAAAATCTGCGCTAAAACACTGTTACTCCTCATTTGCTCAGTAAGATTTTTATAATTTTTTTTTAAGACGTGTGACAATGTGATACGTGCGACAAACATCTTCCCAAATTCGTAATGAGAATCATTTAAATATCTGCATGCTGTTGTCAACAAAAAGAAACACTAAGATCTTCCTGCGGGTTTCTGCCAAAATAAAATAAGAAAAAAAAGCAAAAAGAAAAAAAAGAAAAAGCAACAACTCCATCAACATTCATAAATGTTAGTATTGTAATTTTACTGTTGTTCTGTAAAATAAAATAAAAAAATAAGACAATAATAATGATAACAATAATTACCCTACAACAGCTCTATACATTTATTATAACATTCACACATAGTGTTCAAATTGGGATCTGTAATATATTGTAATGTTTTAAAAGCAGTCTCTTCTGCTCAGCAAGGCTGCATTTATTTGTACAGTAAAAAATACATGCCTGATTCAAGAAGGGGGTCTCAAAAATGGCCAAAAAATATTATTTTAGTAACTTATTAATTTTAAGTTAAATTGTGCTTTGTTAGTATAATGTCTGATAGAATGTTAAAAAATGTTCAGTGTTAAGTAAATATTTTAAAATTGTTTTGTAATTGATTTTTTTATTTGAAAAGCAGGACAAAACAGTAAAAAGCACATTTTGGCTATTTAATTTATGCAATGGTGAAAAAAATGGCAAAATAGGCCTACGGGGAAAAAAATGCAAAAAACCGTGTTCGGTATTCAGCCTTCGGCCCAGTGTTTCATTTTGTTCGGCTTCGACTTCGGCCAAGAATTTTCATTTCGGTGCATCCCTAATTTTTAACTACAAACTGTTGCTTCTGGCTAAAATACAAGTCCTTTATCCATAATATTGCTTTCAAAAAAGTAGTCTCATCTGAGTCAGGAGAATCAGTTTTAAACTAATATGTCAGAGGATTTTGATGTGAGAGGACAACAAGAGATGCTTTCTCACTGGAGGAAGTGTTATGGATTCTTACAAACATGCAGCTTTTGTCTTCTCAAGATGTTAACTGATGGACTGGAGTGATGTGGATTACTTGTGGATTATTGTGATGTTTTTATCAGCTGTTTGGACTCTCATTCTGACGGCACCCATTCACTGCAGAGCATCCATTGTGTAATGTAATGCTAAATTTCTCTAAATCTGATGAAGAAACAAACTGATCTGCATCTTGTATGGCCTGAGGCTGAGTACAATTTCAGCAAATGTTAATTTTTGGGTCAACTTTTCCTTTAAGTGAATCTTTTCCTTGAACTGTGGAATGAAAAACAGGTTGACCGTAAAGTTATTAGCAGTTCCGGCATAAAAACGGGTGGGAAAAGTAGGATGGAGAAGTACGTGCTCATATGTGTGCAGTTATGTCAGAGCACATATTTGAGCTCTGTGTCTGTCTGTAGAGTTGCAGTCGTGCAGTGGGGGGTAAATGAGGGCGTCCCGGACCCCTGCAGCTGTCTGGACGTCTGACATTACACCAGCATTGATCAGGAAACTTTTACCAGCAGGTCATGTTCACAAGACTGTATTTATATCTCTCACACATGCTCATCACGTAGCACCCGCTGTCATTTCTGAACTTTAACATCTGCATTCACTCCAGTGAGCGTCATTGACAGATATACTTTAAAGCCTGTTTGTTTGCGCTGAACTTCCATGGTTTTTAATAGTGCATAATATCCCAAAAAATTATGGTAATGTATTTTTTCCATTTTGTTTTAAATTGCCATTCGAAGGTAAGATAGCAAGATATTAAAGGGGTCAGTAAGATATTTCTATATACATTTTATGCACTTTTATTCCACTGGGATGCATTAAATTGATCAAAAGTGCCAGTTAAGACATTTGTAATGCATTTCAAGTAAAAGCTGTTCTTTTGAACTTTCTATTAATCAAAGAATCCTAAAAAATAAAATGCATGAAAAAAATATGAAGCAGCACAACTGTTTTCAACACTGATAATAACAAAAATGTTTCTTGAGCAGCAAATCAGCATATTAGAGTGATTTCTGAGGATCATGTGACACTGAAGACTGGAGTAATGATGCTGAAAATTCAGCTTTGATCACAGGAATAAATTACATTTTAAAATATATTCAAATAGAAAATGGTTATTATAAATTGTAATACTATTTCATAACATTACAGATTTTGCTGTATTTTTGATGGAATAAATGCAGCCTCTTTGACCATAAGATACTTTTTTTTTAAATAAATTTTACAGACCTCATAATATTTGCCCCCAAACATACTTGAAAAGATTTTTGCTCACACTTTGTTTTAAGGTCCACTTCTCTCTATTTACAAACTATTAAGCATGTCTCTTGCTTCAATAAACTCCTAATTAGCTGCTTATTAATAGTTAGTAAGGTAGTTGTTAAGTTTAGTTATTCAGCAGGATTAAGGAATAGGGATGTAGAAAATGGTTATGAAGAATATGTGCTTTATTAATACTAATAAACAGCAAATATGTTAATAATAGGCATGCTAATAAGCAACTGGTGAGAACTGGTCCCTACAATAAAGTGTGACCGATTTCTTTCTCATACAAACATGCATTTTAAAGAATAAGGTAAACTTAAAACTGCACTTTTGAGTAAACATACATCAGTAAAACAGCTTGGAACTTAAACAGGAAGTGTAAGTGTTTTGTTGATCTTTCCAGTTTGTACAGTAAGCCCCTAAAATCCAGTCTGACCATCTTCTGCTTACAGTACAAACCACAAACTGTCTATATAAACAGTCATTCAGTGTTATGGCCTCCTCTGATGAGGGTATATGACAGTATTAGCATAACTGTGTTGAAGACTCATGACGGCGTTTGTTATTTTAAACGAACAAACTCAGGCCGTTTCGGTGCTCATAATTATATAGTGCCATAATAATAGGCCTAATGTTATATAAGACTCCTCCAGTCTGGATCAGCATGAGCCCAGAAACTACCAGCAACACTGTTAACAGATGCTGTCTAATTAATGCTTTAAAAAAACATTACTTTGAAATGCATAATATGAACAACGATTCGGAGATCAGTGATCAAGAACTGCGTTATCTTACAGCTTCCTGTTGAAAGCGTCAAGTTATGCTGACATCGAATCAGTGGGGCTCGTTTCTGAGAACTTGATTAATTAAAGATAATGTACTAAAGTGCTTGCCTAAAGATCTCTTGTTGCATGTATACAGTGAGAAGAGAACTTCTGAGCAGTTATAATCTTTATCTCCGTTCTGTCATACTGTAGATTGATATCAGTCGGGCAGATCCTAAATGAATGGTGCAAATTATCTTGTTTTCAAATGTATTTTGAGTTAAATTTGTTAATGTATTAATTAATTTTTATAGTATTATATGAATATTCAATTTAATTAATTATTTTAAAATACATTTTAAATATTTATAATATAAATGTAATATATAATAATAATAATAATAATAATAATAATAATATTTTTTCCCCCAATACTTTGTGTGTATAATATTGATTGATATCAGCCAGGCAGATCTGTTTTAGAATGTATTGTTACAATTTGAGTTGAGTTTGTTAATTTAATAAATTAATTATTAACATTTTAATATTGTTATATTAATAATATATTAGCATGCTAATATTAAATATTTTAATTAAATTATTTAAAAAAAAAAAAACTTTTATATATAAATATGTAATATAAAATGTAATATAAATTTTATCTAAATGTTAAATATACATTTATAAATAAAAATGAATATATAGTTTCATTCCTTCCTTCCTTCCTTCCTTCCTTCCTTCCTTCCTCCCCAGTTCTCTGTTCCCTCTAAATATGAGTATTGGCTTTGGCCATTTAAAAATGCATATCAGTGGAGCAGTAGGTTTAGCTATTTGCAGCTTGCATTGATATTTGTCTGTGTTATTTTTGCTCTTTGGCCCGCTGCGCTCCTATTTTTAGGCGTTGAGCCATCAGTTCAAAGGGGAGCCCGTATAGATGAAGTTCTCACCCTCAGAGCCACACAGCATTAAAAATACACAGCATCTGTTATCAAAGTGCAGATCGAAGTGTGTGAAATATTAGAATCTGACCCAGTTATTTCTTTCCTTGTCTGTATTTGTATAGCAGCGAGCATGTGTGCGACATTTGAGACACGACCACCTGCTCAATTCTGCTATTCTGGTTATAATAGCAGCCCTGTTGCTGCCTGACATAAATGTGACTGTTTTATCATGCTATGAGTTATTTTAAATGTGCAATACAGTTATTTATTGTTATTTTTATTTTTTTGTAGGATTGAAAAACAAAGAAAAAAGTTTTGCAGTTACACACTTTGCAAATGCAAATGAAAAAAAGTGAAAATATTTAGGTGGAATTTGACAAACCAATGATCCGATTATAGCAAATTAATCACTGTAACATCAGAACAAAAACTCTGTGTTTGTTTTGCCTACACTTGAGTTAAAAATAAAAGACCCAAAACAGTAAAACCAATTTTATATTTATGTATATAACATTCAAAAGTTTTTGAAAGTGTCTTATGCTCACAAAGGCTGCATTTTTTTGTCAAAAATAGCGTTCAAACAGTAAATATAGTAAAAAAACAGAAATATTGTGAAATATTATTACAATTTAAAACAACTGTTTTCTATTGTCAAATATTGAAAATGTAATTTATTCCTGTGATGCAAAGCTGAATTTTCAGCATGATTACTCCCGTCTTCAGTGTCACATGATCCTTCAGAAATCATTCTAATATGCTGATTTGCTGCTCAAGAAACATTTCTGATTATTATAAATGTTGAAAACAGTTGTGCTGCTTCATATGTTTGTAGAAACCATCAGATTTTTACAATTCTTTGATGAATAGAAAGCATTTATTTGAAATAAAAGATTTTTAAGTGTCTTTTCTGTCACTTTTGATTAGTTTAAACCATCCTTGCTAAATTTAAGTAGAAAATTCTTTAAAAAAAAAAAAAAAAAAAAACTTATTGACCCCTAAACCTTAAATTCATAACTGTATGTATGTGTATAGTTCAGACTCTAAAGTCTGATTGTATGAATCCATTTTTTTTTTAAGCTTTTTAAAACTAGATGTTATGACACATTGATTGAATTCTATATGTGACCCTGGAGCACAAAAGCAGTCTTAAGTCGCTGGGGTATATTTGTAGCAATAGCCAAAAATACATTGTATGGGTCAAAATGATCAGTTTTTCTTCTATGCCAAAAATCATTAGGATATTAAGTAAAGATCATGTTCCATGAAGATATTTTGTAAATTTCTTACCGTAAATATATCAAAACTTCATTTTTGATTAGTATGCATTGCTAAGAACTTCATTTGGACAACTTTAAAGGCGATTTTCTCAATATTTAGATTTTTTTGCACCCTCAGACTCCAGATTTTCAAATAGTTGTATCTCGGCCAAATATTGTCTGATCCTAACAAACCATACATCAATGGAAAGCTTATTTATCCAGCTTTCAGATAAATGATGTAAATGTAATGTAAATCTCAATTTCGAAAAACTGACACTTAAGACTGGTTTTGTGCTCCAGGGTCACATATTATTGTGCAATTAAACAGTTAGCCTAAACTTGTCGTTGACTGTAAGAACAATACTTAAGTTGTTCCTCACCTTAGCTTGTTTGGAACATGTCCTGCTCTGTATTTTCATATTACCCCATCGCTCTCAGAAAATAAGGTACAAAAGCTGTCACTCGGATAATAAGTTTTCAAAAGCAACACCTTTGCACCTTATTTAACCCTAAAGGATGCATTTGAGTACCTTAAAGGTACATATTAGTAAATGGTATATAGTAGCATCTCTTGACAACATGCTGTCCCAGTGACAGCTTTTCTACCTTTTTTCTGAGAGTGATGTCTTTCATCCCTCAGAATCAGAGTGTCAGAATCAGCTCACTCTCATTTGCACCTCACTGCTCTCCTGTTTTCCCCTCTAACTCCCCTGATGTTTGATCTGGCGTGTTCTATGACACTGGATCCATTAGAAGCGCTGAGTGTGCTCGCGGCTGCACTGATGTCATGCACTGAATCTCAGATCAGCTCTGCGGTGCATCTGAGGACGAGTCCACCGCCTCAGTCTGACTCCATCGTTACTCCAGACATTTGAGAAGCTCAGGGATGTTCTCTGCTTCTTTTATCTTCACAGCTTCACGCCTGGGCCTTAGTTTTGTAACCGGTTATGAGGAACACATCTGATGCATATTACATGTATGGCAGACATAAAGTATGTGCATTCTTAGTATTATTTATATTAATATTTTGAACTAGTTTATTGACAGATTTAGACATTTTCAATTTTTTAATTGTGCTTTTGTAATTTTTACTATATTTTTTTTAAATGCATTTCTATTTAGCTTAATTTTTTATTTCACTTTTAGTTATTTTAGTACTTAAACTCATGTATTTCAGTTAGTCGCCAAGGCAACATATCTCATTTTTATTATTTATTTATTTTATTTCTGTTTTAGTAATTTTAACACTCAGACATTTCAGTTAGCATTTCTAAAGTTTTATTTTTTTTTTTTTTAAATTTTAGTAATTTTATCACTTAAATTTATTTCAGTTAGTTGCCAAGGTTTTTTATTTCTGTTTTAGTAATTTTAGAACTTAAAAACCTATTTATTTCACTTAGTTTCCAAGGCAACTTTTTTTTTTTTTTTAGTTTTTAATTATTATTTCTGCTTTAGTAAACATATTTATTTATCTAGTTGCATTCCATAGAAACATTTCTAATTTTCATTTTCTGTTTAAGTTTTCTGTCTAATATTTGTATTTTACTTTATTTCAGTTAACAAAACACTTTGGTAAGTTTACTAGGTTTTAATAGGTTTACTTAACAGCAAACCAATTAAACTACAATTCATTTACAGTCTTCTTATTCTGTGCTTACATAATTAGTATAATGACCGCTAAACTTATATATATTTTTCTATTTAAGTAACTGATAAGTTGGATAATGTACAGTCAGGCAGCCATTGTCACAAAATAAAGCACTTGAAGATGATACAGAACAGCTCTGCTCCATGACTCGAAGTCCTGATCACTCCATCAGATTTGATAATGACCTCCTGACTGCACATTTTCCCTCACATATTCTTTCAGGGAGTCTCTGATAAAACTTTCTCCAAGTATGACATCCAGGGTGAAGTATCCCTGCTGCGCTCAGGGTTCGGTTTCCCCCGGCAACCGTCAAAGCCCATTCAGAAACTCACAACCGCAGCCAGCCGGCCCACATTCCAAGTGGTTTGCTGTTGCCATGGTGATGGTCCCTTGGAGCCGAGGATTGTGGGAGGGATGAGAAAAAAGCGCTCTGTTGCCAAGTATGATCCCTGGGATAAAAAATTCAAACATCGGTTCTGCTGTAAATATCTCCACTGAGGGTGGACGCCTTATACTAGTGTCAAATCCAGTTTTCATATTATCATGTGTCATACCATCATCCATCTGGTTTTCAGTGCTCAATATGCCGGTTTGCACTTGATTATAGTAAATGTTTAGGGATTTTTTTTTTTTTTGGTTCGGTCCAGCTAATATGCATGCACATTCTAGAGCTGAACTTGACTTGTGAAGGTAAGAGTTCATTCTCACGGCTGACTAGAGAGAAATACTGCAGATGACAGTGTGTGTGTTTCCTGCTCTGATCAGACTGAAACTCTCATGTGTGACGCAGGATGTAGATGTAGAGCAGTGATATTAAAGCAGCACAAACTTCACTGCACTTTCAGTAGTTGCCAAGGCAACATTTAGAATTTATTTAAATTTTAGAATGATTAAATGGCAGCTTCGCCAGTTTTCAAATATTTGTATTGTTGCAATGTCAGTAATGTGTTTAAATGGTATCTGGGTGTTTATCTGCATTCTGATATCCCATTTACTTGTAAAGAAACTGATGTAATTTTGCAGGGTTTTTTTTTTTTTATCCCAGTGCATTATGGGCATTCAAGTTTTCCTATCTTTTTGACAAAAGGCAATGATGCCACAGCCATTTTTCTCATGTAGAAAAAAAAAATCACCTTTTTACTACATAGACAAGATTTATTAGAAGCCCATCTTGTCAACAGCGAATTACGTTGTAAGTTTTATATTTATAATTAATTTTATAATATTAAGTAGTTCTATTATATAGTGTTGAGGTCGAAAGTTTACATACACCTTGCAGAATCTGCAAAATGTTAAGAGGGATCATACAAAATAGTAGGCTACTTTCTTGAAAATGATATTTAAAGATGTATAGTCCACAAGACAAGATAATAGCTTAAATTATAAAGATTACCACATTCAAAAGTTTACATATGCTTGATTCTTAATACTGTGTGTTATTACCTGGGTGATCAATGACTGAGTTTATATATTCATCAGAAAAATCCACCATTTCCTGCATATTCTTTGGTTTTTCAGTATCTTTTGAATATTTGAACCCTTTCAAGCACTGACTGTATGGTTTTGAGATCCATCTTTTCACACTGCGTGACAACTGAGGGACTCATATGCAACTACAGCATTACAAAACATTCACTAATGCTCAAGAAGGAAACACAATGCATTGGGAACCGGAATGAAGATGTGAAAATTGTTCTTATTTTGTTTAAATATTTTTTTTTTCTTCATTTAGTATTGTCCTTCAGAAGCTACTTTCCCAGAAGACAAAATAAGTATAATTTATCCTGATCCTCAATTTCAAAAAGTTTTCACCCCCTGGCTCTTAATTTTATAATATTTTTTTTTTATCATTTTCTTAGACTCTATCCACCATCTTGGATGAAACTTTTCACTGAGCTCATCACAGCGCATTCTGGGATTGCATTATTCATAAAAATATAAGTTTGATCCCGTCCATAGAGTTTGACCAACAATGGTTCTTAAAAGACGGATACATATTTGGGTTTTCCTGTTTCCAGTTCTCATTCACAAGCTACCTGATGAACTGGTTCTTGTAAAATTACTGTTAGAGTTACTTAAGCCTGTTTTGGGCGATACTAGTTTTTTTTTTTTTTTTTCAAAGTAATTTCTGAGTCATTTAAATGTGCAGTTCCATCAAGTATGTTATCTAAACACTAAACTTGCATCCTTAGCATGCAATCTGGATTGAGTCTGTATTGGTATCGGTCATGTTTAGGAACATTTCAATATCATATGAGTCATAAGAGGCTTTTTATGCATGCTGTTCTAACTTTCAGTATTGGCCAAATGTCTGTACTGCTGAATGTGCTGTAGTGTGTGTGAGGTCAGATCTTGGAGTGAGTTTAATAGCGCTGCAGACTGAGCCGTATAATTACTGCACCTCACAGCTGCTTTAATGGACATGAGAGAGGGATGAGGGATAATTAAAGAGATCGAGGGTGACGAAAAGGGGTGTGATTGAAGACAAAGGGGATGACTAATACACAGCAGAGGGGAGGCGTGTCTCAGAGTCTCTTATATTGAAATATAGCTGTTAACAGAACTGCTTTGTAACACCTGACCAGGATCCCGATTCAGTGACCTGTGTGTGTGTTTTAACCTACTTACCTCCTTATTACCTCACTGTGACTGGTCTGATCAAGTTTGAACACTGAATATGTGTCATTGATGTGCATGTGTCTGCATGTATCTGCTTGACACAATAGAGCTGTGAAAGTTCATTTGTTCTTTGCAGTTTAGCTTGAATAAATCTCTGGATTGGACTGGAAGTTTTTGCTCTGCAGAAAAGCAAATGTTTTTTAATTCAAGTGTGCAAATAAGTGAAAATAACAAAATATACCATATTTAAAAATGAAGAAAAACAAAATGTTGTAAATGCATGGTGAAAATATACAATAAGAAGAACGTTATCAATTGAAACGCTACAGCTGCAGAAATATGCATGGGTATTAATTTGCATTATGTTAACATTATTTAGTTTTTACCTAAAGTAGCCTACCCTGTAAAGACAGTGACAATCAAATATGGACATGTCTACATTCAAGCATTTTTATACAATCGGCTTGGACTTTTACAGTAAATTTAGTTCACAAATAACTGACAGTTGTAACTTAAGTATGATATTCATCAACAACAATTAACTAAAATTCGTTATCAGTAACTTCCTACTTTGCCACATTTTGATTCAGCCATGAAGACTCGCTCAGACTGGATCATTGAATCAGTGAGTTGTTGACTCAAGAAAAGCTACAATCAAATCAGTCCAGGGGTGCGTTTCCCAAAAGCAACTACGGTCGCAAGTACCGTCGTTACCAATAGAGTTCAATGGGACTTACCACCATAGTTAGCTAACAATGCTTTTGGGAAACGCACCCCAGTTCGGGAACGAATCATTCAGTGTGATTTGCGAACCGATTCAGTAGCTTCGTTATAAAAACAATTGTCTCGTAACCAATCGGACAATGAGTGGCGATTTCTTCGGCTCAAAATAAGGAGGAACGATATGATTTTATGAAATGTAAAAGTATGGTAGTAGTATGTTTTCCAAAGTAAAAACACTCTGGTGAAGTACAGATACTTGAAAAATTTGTAGTAAAAATACTTTGTCCACCACTGTAATCAAATAAACTTTTGATATTTCTAAAATGTTTATTGTGGCGGAAGTGACAGTTATGTAAACGTTGATTTTATAAATAGGTTTTGATATTAACTGACTGATACGATTCAAATATTGAATGGTTTACTTAAATATTTAGATTACCATACTTCTTTGTTAAAATAATAAGTAATAAGTTCAAGTTTATTGGTAAATAACCATTTTCCAAGACAGTTTTAAACCTTCATAAAACGAGAAAAATATAGAAGTAAATGTAGTAGTTTAGTTTTTAACCAAAATTGACCCCTAAAGGTACCTAAGCAAAAAAACCTCTTATGCACTGAGCCTGCTATACTGTACTATACTATGCTATGCTATGCTATACTATAATATACTATAGCATATCACCATATGCTGTGTTACTATACTATCACTATTCATACTACACTATACAATAATACTATACTGTACTATACTATACTATCGTGTATCGCCATATGCTATACTATGCATACTATACTATACCATGCTTAACGGCACTGTACAGTAGTATAGTATATCACTATACGCTATGCTATACTATGCTGTACTATACTGTAGTGTATCACCGTATGTTATACTACACAATACTATCACTATTCTATATTATTCAGCGCTAACTATATTAAGATACTATATTATACTATTGTATAGTATATCACTATATACTATACTACACAATACTATAAGAAATACTATGCTATGCTATACTATACTATACTACAGTAGGTGTACTGTATTTGCTGAACATTTTGGCTTAAGGATCGAGCAGGTGTTCGTGCTCGATTTTAAACCCTTCAAGTGAAGTTCATTCTTCATGCCTGTATTGTGAAAAACAATAAAAATCGAGGCTCCCACTCAATTGGAGTGGACTAAGTGAAAGCGGGAGATAAACTAATGTGCGTCTCCTTGGAAACACTTAATAGCTGTCACACCCGCTCTCAGTCCAGATGGCGTCTCAAACGGGTGATGTCAGACAGACTGTGAAAGAGAGCTCGACTGCTGCGCTGGTGATCCACTGTAATACTGATGTGTGAGATAGTATTATCACTGACTCATGGGGGGATTACAGTGGCTGATATTATAGGAAACGCTTTTGGATTATAATCAGACAGCTCTGGTGCGAGAGAGATGGAGGGTTTTGGGGTGTGGTGTTGAACGGGTTACAAATAGGAGCAGAGAGAAATGTGAGCCATCTCAAATTCAGCTGAATCGAGAAGACTTTGTGATTCACCCAGATTGTGTGCCGTCCAGGGTCACACTGGAAAAACTGAGATTATTTAAACCTATACCGTTTTCACTCAAACTGTTATGCTTATCCTGTAATTTGTAATGAATGTGGTTCTTTTAAATGAGAAAAGCATGCAAAAGGACCTCTCAAAATCACACAACACATATGTGTTATGTAAATATACAGTAGACAAATATCCTTTTCCATCTTACATGGAAATGAGTTGAATATTGATGTGAATTAAGGGATATAACATTAAATGGATGTTTGAAACAAAGCTCTTCTGAAAAAGCAACTACTGTTGTACAGAGTCATTTGTAGTTGTGTGCCGCCATCTTCTGGTATGGCTGAGTGTTGTTTTCAAATTCAAGTTCTAAATAGTTATAACAGTTCAAGTATATTTTTGTATTTTTATGTTTTGTAGTGGTGTTTTTAGTATATTATTTAGTAAGCAACATGAAAGGCATATTACAGCAATCACTAGTATCAAGACAAATTATGTTTTTGTTGAAATTTCAGCTGTGGTATTTAAATCATAATGCTACTCAGTGAACAGATTTGATCATGCATTAAATAGACTACCATTCAAAAATGTTGTTAGTAAGAGTTAAATACTTTTATTCATTAAAGATGCATTAAATTGATCGAAAGTAAAGACATCAAAGAATCCTGGCAAGAAAATGCATCACAGTTTCACCCAAAATATGAAGCAGTTCAATTGTTTTCAAAGTTGATAATAATTAGAAATGTTTCTTGAGCAGCAAATCAGCATATTAGAATGATTTCTGAAGGATCATGTGACTCTGAAAACTGGAGTAATGATGCTGAAAATTCAGCTTTGATCATAGGAAAAAAAAAATACAATTTGCTATGTATTCTAATAAAAAACTGTTTGATTTTAAATTGTAATAATATTTTACAATTTTGCTGTTATTATAGTATTTTTGATCAAATAAGTAGGCTACAGTCTTGGTCAGACTTTAAACCCCCCCCCAAAAAAAACCCATTAATAATCTTACCATCCCCAAACTTTTTACTGTTTTTGGGCTCTCCATAAAGGATTTTAAAAGTTATGCTGTGCTGTCAGATCAGTAGATTGATAATGAGCCAAAATGTGTGGATTTCACATTGAAAAACTTTCATAAGCTATTATAAGAAACTCATATAGCCACTAGAGGTCATCACAGCTCCTCTGAGTGCTTTGGCTTCAGTAACAGGTCAAATTAGGCTTTAGTCTTTTTATGCAAGTGGGTTATATATTTAAAATATTAGTCAGGGATTCTTGCATCAAAACCACAATTTGATAGCATAACAAACAGTGAACTAGATTTTCTTGAATTTTTTGAGAGTTTAAACGTGTTAATCAGACTGAAGATGTTGATATGTAAATGTGGGTGGTTATATGTTAATGAGCACATAAGCATGATTTCTGTCAAAGGTTTTTGCAGTTTATTTGCTATAAATTCTCTGGTTGGCCAGACTTAAACAAACTTGTTTATTTCAGAAAGGAGGCAGTTGACGCTGCATGAGATCCTTCACACTCACAGCTGTTTGTTGATGCATGTCATGTTGTGAAACGTTTGTATGCAAAAAGTCTGAACATAGCAACGGCGCTGTAGTTCAAATAGAGTTATATGAGATCAACTTGATAAAAACTCACACAGTCAGAGCTGAGATTAAAAAGCTTTCATTTACAGAAAGATGTCTGTCATTGTAAATGAAATTTCCCGATTCTCAGACCAAAGCGGGGTCGTATTGCTAATGGATTGGCTGTTTCGGATCTCCAGCTGAGTGTGGAGAACTTTCCCAAAACCCATTAAGTGTTTTGATCACTGTGTGAGTGATCCGAGAGGATTTCCATTGTAAAAGTCACATTCTTTCCTATTTGCTGCGCTCTTTCCCGGCCCGGCGGTTCATTGGTCAGTCAGGTATGCTGGGGCTTCCTCTGGCCATCTGGGAAAGAGAGCAAACCGAGTCCCTGTGGAGTTCCTCAGACGTTTAGCATCAGTTTTTCATACGAGCACACCCAGACCACCAGGCAAACGATTGAACCCACTTCATCTGTAACCGCAAACTCCCATGAAGCACTGCATTTGACATTGAGTCAGATGTTTTATACAATGTATATATCTTAATATTTTGATGTCTCTCTGTCTGTCTTCAGGTATGGATGATTTGTCATATGTGGGGTCTGGCTGAGGGCCACTGTTGCCCGGGCGTCTGAACCCCGTTGGCTGATTCTCCAGCATGTACCGTAGAAACGGCCTATCGGATGGCACCAGCATTAGCTCCGCCTCCTCTGAGGTAACTGCTCCTCCTTTCTTAAAAATTCTAATATAATAATATTTTGAAATGAACTGATAAATAATGATTTAGGCCTACTCATCATTGGGAATAAGATGTACTTATTTCAGCAGTATGACAGGATAGGATTTATTTTTAGTGTTGGAACTGTGATTAATTATAACCGGATGGTTCTTGCATGTACAAGGTTATTACAGCTAACTAAAACCATAAAAAACATTTTCATTACTTGAAATAACATAAACACTAACTGAAATAGAATATTTTAAACAATTATTTTATTTCAGGTAGTTGGAAAAGCAGCATTTCTCATTTTCATTTAGTTTAACTATGTACTAAAATATCTAAAACTGAAATAAAAATGAATAAAAGCTATACATAGACATTTTCATTATAAAAATCAATAACTAATAAAAATAACAAACAGCAAAAACTTAAAGTAGCTCACTGCTTATGTACACGGAGATTTATATATATATATATATATATATATATATATATATAAAATATATATGAACACAACGCAAATAAGTACTGAAGCACGCAAAATTGCGTCATTAACGTACACATTTACGTCACACAGTAGATGATCTTGGGAGTCAGGAGAAGGAGTTTATCACACTGAGCATCAACAATGGCTCAAGCACCTGTAACCCTGGTAGGCAGAAATTTCTATATTTTGTACATCTATTAATATAATATATTATTATCTATCTCTAACACTAGCGTTCTCTATTCTTTTTCTATTCTATCTATTTGTTTTCTTTTTTATTTATTATAAAAAACACCTTGATAGGAATACTGTTTTAGACTAACTGGAACTAGTCACAGCACTTACATATTATTGCTCTTTTGTTGGTTTGATTGCTTCTGTTGTCCTTATTTGTAAGTCACTTTGGATAAAAACATCTACTAAATGTAAAAAAAGTAAATAATGTACGATACTTAATTTTTAAAAATGTAACGATACCAGTCTTTCGGTAGCTCGTGCCTTCAAACGTGTGAGCGCTCCGTGAAGAGCGTCAGGCGTTTCTATTTACAACATGTTTTTGCAGCGTTGAGCATTGTAGCCAATCACAGACAAGTGTGTTGAGCATGTCAATGCAATGGCCAATCAGAGGCTTTTAAGTCATAACCGCTAAATAAATTTGTTCAGGAAGAGCCTGGTGGGCTGTTTGTTAGTTCCTTTTTCGCTGTAGCTATCAAAAGTGCAAAGATGATGTAAATAAGAGATTCATTGTGCAGTATAGACAGGTTTTTATTAATTAATTTATTTCATTATTATTATTGTAACAGATTTTCATTGTCAGTGAGCTTGCGCTGCGGATGAACTGAAGTGATCAGATTAATTGATTATAAAGGAATCGCTCTTTACTCAGTTTCACAGTAACCCATTCATAATAAAGTTAAATTTTTCATGCTGCTAATGCTGATTTTTTTATACTGTAAAGTTTCATATGTGTTGATATACACTCACTGGCCACTTTATTAGGTACACCTTGCTAGTACCGGGTTGGACCCCCTTTTGCCTTCAGAACTGCCTTAATTCTTCGTGGCATAGATTCAACAAGGTGTTGGAAACATTCCTCAGAGATTTTGGTCCATATTGACATGATAGCATCACGCAGTTGCTGCAGATTTGTCGGCTGCACATCCATGATGCGAATCTCCCGTTCCACCACATCCCAAAGGTGCTCTATTGGATTGAGATCTGGTGACTGTGGAGGCCATTTGAGTAAAGTGAACTCATTGTCATGTTCAAGAAACCAGTCTGAGATGATTTGAGCTTTGTGAC